>PVKP010010365.1:0-64877 GCA_004027715.1 Plecturocebus donacophilus
TGTGTGTGTGTGTGTGTTTCAGTGGTTAATAGTAGGTCCTGATCACTAAAGAGCTTTATGTTTTGGTATTATTTTCATTCCATTTGAATGATTTTCTGAGACCCAGCACTACTTCTTTTTTAAACATTTATTTATTCATTTGTTTACTTATTTATTTAGAGACAAGTCTCACTCTGTCACCCAGGTTGGAGTGCAGTGGAGTGATCATTGCTCAATAGCAGCCTCGAACTCCTGGACTCAAGTGATCCTCCTGCCTCAGTCTCCTGAGCAGCTGGGACTATAGGCATGTGCCACCATGCCTGGCTCGAACACTATTTCTCTCTCTCTTTTTTTTTTTTTTTGAGACGGAGTCTTGCTCTGTCACCCAGGCTGGAGTGCAGTGGTGCAATCTTGGCTCACTGCAACCTCCGCCTCCTGGGTTCAAGCGATTCTCCTGCCTCAGTCTCCTGAGTAGCTGGGACTACAGGCACCTATCACCATGCCTGGCTCTAACACTATTTCTTTCTTTTTTTTTTTTTTTTTTTGAGATGGAGTCTTGCTTTGTCACCCAGACTAGAGTGCAGTGGTGTGATCTTGGCTCACTGCAACCTCTGCCTCCTGGGTTCAGGTGATTCTCCTGCTTCAGTCTCCTGAGTAGCTGGGGACTATAGGCACCCACCATCACTCCTCGCTAATTTATTTTTGTATTTTTAGTAGAGGTTTGGTTTCACCATGTTGGTCAGGCTGGTCTTGAACTCCTGACCTCATGATCCACCCGCCTTAGCCTCTCGAAGTGTTGGAATTACAGGCGTGAGCCACCATGCCTGGCCTCTAACACTATTTCTTTACTTTCCTTAGGTCTGAATAAAGAAAGCCCTGACCATGGGGTCCTAGGCCAGGAGACCATTTGTCAGCATATGCTTTAAAAACATATCAATCCTGAGGAGCAACTCTGACAGATCTATATACCTCTACTCTGGAGATACAAAGAGTGCAAAACGTATTAGGGCTGATAGTCTTCTCAAGCCCTCTCTGCCCTCTCAGCTAGCTAAGGTTACTATAAATTCAGTAGTAGAAAAGTGGTTTTGGCCATTATAAAAGGAGAGATGAAGAAGGGTTATTCCATACCTAAGGGCAGATAATTATCAATATTTGTATCATATACATAAAATTTAAGACAAGCGGAAAAAGTCAAGCTGCATTGGTTATGGTACCAAGAGCAATCTCAAAGGTTCTGTTGCTTTGGCAGTGGCTGCTCTAATCAGCAAAGCCTTTTATCATGGGCACCTCAAGGTTGGATGCCTCTGGCACTGCAGTAGGAATCTTATCTTACCTAAACCCTTACCTAGGAAGACTTCAAGGGGAAAAGGGACATTCGAGCTCTGTAGGGGGAGGAGCCTTCATCTACCCAAAAGCCTTTCAAGTCAATCCTTTGGAGAAATATCTGATGTTCAATGGAGGTATATATCCTAGGTCCCTCATTGAGTAAGATCTAAGAGCAAAAAATCTCAGTTTAAAGAAGAAAACCCCTTTGACATTAAAATTTTTATCTTCAGTTAGAATACAAACTTCGTGGAGGAAAGTTGATTTTCTGTTTGTTCACTGTTGTATTTCTAGTGTTTACAGCAACTATTTATTGTATAAATTTGAACAAATCTGCCACATGATTTACAGTTGCCTAGCATTTACAAGGGTTTGAACCAGGTACTAGCCCCAACTCCCATGTTGGAGCCATCTAGTTCCCCAGACTGAATTTGAAAGCAGCTAGAGTGACTTTGAGTAGACATCACTCAGGAGTGGGCATGTCAGTAGAGCCAGGCAGGAACATGGGTCAGAAACAAGTCTAAGAGACCTGATAAAAGATCTGGCAATAGAAGGAAGATGTATCTGCTAATTTTTATTGTTCTCATTTTCTAATTCAGTTAAATTAATAACTTCATTGCAGTAAACCCGTGGCCTCTGACTCTAGCACTTAGAAGGAGAAATAGCAAAAAAAAAAAGTTCATTATTTGCCTCCCAGCAAGTCAGTCCAAATCATTAGCCTTCGTGTAACAGAGGTTACCATTATGAGGGAAATTGACATTATTTACACTTGGAGAAAAAGTCTACTGAGAGGCAAGAGAATGAATTCTTTGATTTTCAAAATTTATCTTTTATTTTTAAAAAATGCTTTAAAGTATACATATAGTATAAGAACAATTAGCAATTTAAAAATTCCATTTACACAGGTATATACCAAGGAAAGTATGAGTTTTTATACTTCAAGGCTGTTCTTATTTTGTTGAGCTGAGGATGATGCTTATTGTCTGGACTGAATCACAGCAAGAACTGGTTTTGTTCTCCCTATTACTTTTAGGTACACCAATCAAATGTAGACTTAGTCTTTTCACATAATCCCATATTTCTTGGAGGCCTTATTCATTTCTTTTCACTCTTTTTTCTCTAATCTTGTCATCTCGATTTATTTCATTGAGTTGATCTTCAATCTCTGATATCCTTTCTTTCACTTGTTCAATTTGGTTGTTGAAACTTGTGTATGCTTCATGAAGTTCTCGTGCTGTGTTTTTCACCTCCATCAAGTCATTTATGTTCTTCTTTATGCTGGTTATTCTGGTTAGCATTTCATCTAATGTTTTTTCAATGTTCTTAGTTTCCTTGCATTGGGTTAGAACATGTTCCTTTAGCTTGGAGAAGTTTGTTATTACCCACCTTCTGAAGCCTGCTTCTGTCAATTCTTCAAACTCATTCTCCATCCAATTTTGCTCCCTTGCTGGTGAGGAGTTGTGATCCCTTGGAGAAGAGGTGTTCTGGATTTTGGTGATTTCAGCCTTTTTGCTCTGGTTTCTTCCTGTCTTCGTGGATTTATCTACCTCTAGTCTTTGACGTTGGTGACTTTTGGATGGGGTCTCTGAATGGACATCCTTTCTGTTTTTTAGTTTTCTAACAGTCAGGCCCCTCTGCCGCAGGTCTGCTGAGGTTTGCTGGAGGTCCACTCTAGACCCTACTTGCCTGGGAATCACCCAAGGAGGCTGCAGAATAGCAAAGACTGCTGCCTGTTCTTTCCTCTGGTAGCTTCCTCCCAGAAGGGTACCAACCAGATATCAGCCAGAACTCTCCTGTAAGATGTGTCTCCCAGCCAGGAAGCACTGAGGTCAGGGAGCCACTTGAGAAGGTATTCTGTCCTTTATCAGAGTTTAAGCATTCTGCTGGGAGATCCCTTCAGGGCTGCCAGGTAGGGATGTTTAAGTCTGTTGAAGTGGAACCCACAACGCCTCCTTTTCCCATGTGCTCTGTCCCAGGAAGGTGGGGGCTTTAATTATAAGTCCATGATGGGCTGCTGCCTTTCGTCAGAGATGCCCTGCCCAGCAAGAAGGGAGTCCAGTTGACTGTCTGCCTGCAGAGGCCTTGCTGAGCTGCCATGGGCCTTTTCCAGTTGCTGTGTAAACTCAGGCAACTGTGTTTACACAGGCAAGGTTAAAATGGCCTAGTGAAGCCTCAGCAATGGCAGAGGCTCCTCCCCCTGCAGAGCTTGAATGTCCCAGGTCAAGCTCAGACTCCTGTGCTGGCTGCAAGAATTTCAAGCCAGTGGATCTTAGCTTGCTGGTCTTCGTGGGGTTGCGACCCTCCTAACCAGATCACTTGGCTACCTGGCTTCAGCCCCTTTTTTCAGGGGAATAAGCGGTTCTGTCTCGCTGGTGTTACAGGCACCACTAGGGGATGAAAATAAAAAAAACTGTGGCTAAAATGGCTACCCAGTTTAGTACTGGAAACTCATGGCACTGGTATTCTGGGCACCAAAGGGAATCTCCTGGTCTGCGGGTTGTGAAGGCTGTGGGAATAGCTCAGTATCTGAGCCAGTATCAGATCTGCCAGAGTGTTGGGAAATGTCCCTAATAGCTTCCCTTGGCTAGAAGAGAGAGTTCTCCAGCCCCTTGACCATCCCGGGTGAGGCAGTGCCCCACCCTGCTTCGGTTTGCCCTCCTTGGGCTACACCCACTGTCTAACCAGTCCCAGTGAGATGAACCTGGTACCTCAGTTGGAAATGTGGAGATCACTCGCATTGTGGATTGCTCTGGCTGGGAACTGTGGACCGGAGCTGTTCCTATTCGGCTATCTTGGCGGAAGTCCTGAAGTTTACCTTTTCTTGTATTTATGTATTACTTGAATTTTTTAAGTTGTATGTATTACTTTTGTGATTAAAATAAATGCTTGTTAAAAAATAACTCAAAAATTGTATTTTCTTCACAAATATTTCCTTGAAAACTACAATCCTTTTTGACAGACTTCGTCTAAACTCCCACTGAACTTGTCCCCTGTACCTCTAAGACTTTGTAATAGTCTTCTGTTAGTTATTTTACTTGTATGTAGGTCTGGCCTTGGTTCCTCCCTTCAAGTTGCACACAGTCTAACTTGGAACAGATGTATGATAATTCTAAAGTTTATAGACATTGATTAACCGCATTGCAGAATCTCAGAAAACACAGAAGGATTGATTTAATCACAGAGAGATCACGATTGGGCTGTAGATATAAAAATCAACATGTATTGGTTTTGACTTCTTAGCTGGCATTGGAGGGACATTCTTTAAGTGGAAGGACAGTAATGAGGCCTCACAGAAGATTGGGAAGTGAGGAGAAGAGAGAGGGAATGGAAAGGATAGATAGTTTCTGAGCTCTTGCTTGGCAGATATGGGTTTTCTATTGGGAGTAGGATTACTGGCACATGACATTTTAAATTATCACAACACCACTGAGGCAGAGAGAGCCGAGAAAGTGTTTTTTGTTAGTAAATATCTTTCTAACCTCCACTGTGGCCAGGAAGGAAAGATAAAGGAAATCTGTCTTGAGGAAAGTCCTCAAATCCTGTGGCATTGCCCACTGACAGGCTCACTGACCTTTTAAATCTATAGATTTCCTTGCTTCATCAGAAATATATATGCTTATGAACAAATTCCTGTCCCTTTCTCCCAGTCCTTTTGTCCTGCCTGGCTAATGTCAGATCCAGTCTAGCTAGAGTCTGTAACTTCTGAGTTTATAGTCCAGGGGTTACTTCCATCCCCAAATTTACTTATAGTAATTCTTTTTTCTAAAGCCAGTGACCTCAGAACCTGAGTGAAATCATCCAGTATCACTATATACCAGAAACAAACAAATGGTCTGTATAGATTCATAATTTTGTACACAACTTGTAGGAGAGTAGATATTGAGTAAGGACATGAGGGAATCTGAGGTCAGGGTTGAAAAGTCAGCTCAAGGACAGGCTATGTTGGAAGCTTTGACTCCCTCTGAAGTTTTACACATAGAAAGAGAGGAAGTAGTTGTTTTACCACCTAGATCAGGTAGTCTTCCTTCTGACATAATTGCCATTAATTAGAAACAATCCTCACCTGTCTTATGCTCTTAGCAGTCTTATTCCCCCAGGAAGTTGGACATACCTTTTCTTCCAGACTCAAAGTGAAAACTTCCCTTTCTTAAAATCCCAGAGACTCCATTAACATAGGTGAGCCTGTCTCAAAAGTCAAAGAGCCTCTTAGGTTTTTTTGTTTGTTTGTTTCTTTTATATTGCTCCTTATACACTGGCTTTTGTGTGGTAAAACTTGATCTTCCAAGCTCCTCCAAGTTCTGAGTCCTCCCACTTGGACATCTCTCATTTGGGCCCATTCAACTGTCATTGAATTGTGAGTGAGTGAGTGAAGGGTCCTCTGCTCAGCAAATACGCTGGGCAAGGGTCTGATATACCTTTTCCCCCCATAATTTTTTGAGAGAGTATCAGACCACTCTCTTCCCACAGTAATGGTTCAGTTTGGCCTAGAGACCTTTAAACAACTGATGTGAGAGGGAAATAGGGAATACTAACTTGAGAATGATTCTGTGTAGGCAAAGATCAGAAAAAAATATTTTTAGCTGGATAGGAGTTTGTGGGTTTCTTGATCATGCTCATGCTTTGAAAAGTTGAACTGTGAGTATGGATGAGCAGAATGGAGAAAATCTAAAGTATTGTAAGAGGCAGGAATGAGCAAGTGACAGAATACCTAAGGCTTCTGAATTCCCTTTTTGTTTTCTATGAACCATTTTCATATGTTTTAAGCCACACCTAATCAACCTTGTATGTATATTTGGCCAGTATCAGGTGAGTTAGTATTTATAAGTCTGCTGTCAGTTGCAAAGTCTCTTGTTAAGGGAATGCAGAGATGGAGGCTGCTATTTGGTGAATGATTTTAGTCATCTTCAGTCTGGTTTATTGGTTCATGATTTGATCTGCAGACCAACAATTAGTTTAAGTAAAGATTAATCATTGCTATGTAGTAACCTATGTTCGGACTGACAACACCCTTCTCTTAGAGTTTTGAAACTGTAGGAAACTTCAAAAAATGCCATGGAATATTTTGACAGTGTGTGTTGTCCTCTTGAGCAGGGTGTCTTGAGATATTTTATATAATTGATCATAATTTTAAGCAAAAAAATAAATTCAACTTTTTCTGTTTGAACTTCTTTTCAAGTGAATCACAGCTGACAGCTTTGTCAGTTGTCTCACTTTTCGCTGTGGATTTTATTTTTTTAGACCTTGCCACTTTAAAAAAAATTTGAATTTTTTGACATATACTAGTTTTACTAGCAAATTTTTATCTTTTTTTATTTTAAATCAACTTTCTGTTTCTCATTTGCTCCTTGTGACCTCCTGTGCTTAACATTGTCTTTTTGCTGTTTCTTTCTGCATCTTGGATAATTGAATCTCATTATCTCTAGGACTTGCATTTTCCCTCAGTTTTTTTGAGAAAAAATAATAATTTAGGTAAGGTAAGACCATCATTTTGGATCAAATACAAAACAATTTTTTGAAAGATAAAACTAACTGTCTTTAAAACCTAACCTTAAAAACTTTAAATTGGAATTCCTGGTTTTAAAGGTGAGGTGATTTTTATTGTACAACTTTGGGCTAGTCTTAGGGTATTTAATAATAAAATTGACATCTGTGGAAACCTGAGATTTAGGATACTATTATCACAAAACTCTGATGTTATAGAACAAAAATGCAAATTAGATTTTTGGAAGTTCCTTTAAAGTTGTTGTTTTCCCATCCAATTTTATTAACTTTCAGCTTCAGTCTCTAATTCAGCCTCTCTATAAAATGGAGGAACTGCTCTCTATAAAACCACCAGATCTCATGAGACTTACTTGCTCTCATGAGAACAGCATGGGAAAAACCCAACCCCATGATTCAATTACCTCCCAGTAGGTCCCTCCCCAACATATAAGGATTATGAGAGTTACAATTCAAGATGAGATTTGGGTGGGGGCACCGCCAAACCATATCAATACCCTTTTCTAAATTTTCCTACTGACTTTTGGATAAATCATATGTGTTTTTAAAAAGGATTTCAAAATCTCTTTCTGTTAGCTGGTAAGTTTACATTTTGTTATTATTTTGGTTAATACTCTGGAGATACAACATTAATCCTTATCAGATGCTAATAAAAAATCAGTACTTTTATTACTTTTCAGATAATGCTGAATTCTTATAATATTTTAACTTAATTTACTTCCTCCTTCCTTTTGTGTTATCACTATCATGAATTTTATTTCTATGCATATTTTAACCCTAGAAACTATTATTTGTGTTTCGATTTTCTCTGAATTTCATATTTTTCTTTATTATTTTTCTTCTGCCTGAAGAAATTTATTGAGTGTTTCTTCAATGTGGGTCTACTGGTAATAGAATCTGTCCTTTTGTATTTTTATGAACCTTCCATTTTAAAAGACATGTTTCCTGAATCCAGAATTCTACTATTGCTGATATATTTTCTCAGCATGTTAAAAAAGATGCCATTCCATAGTTTTCTGGCTTTCATTATTTCTGTTGAAAACACAGCTTACTGTTGCTACGTTGAAATTAATCTGTCTTTTCTTGTGTTGCTTTTGAAATTTTCTCTTTGCTTTTGGTGTATATAGCATTTTATTATAATATACCCTAATTCTAGTGTACTCTTTATATTTTCCTACTTAAGATTTGTAGCACTTCTTGAGTAAGTGGCTTGATAAACTTTTTCACTTTTGAATATTCTTAGCTGTTGTTTCTTCACACTTGCTTTTGTCCAATTCTTTCTCTTCTGTCCTTCTGGGAATCTTCCTATCTGTTAGATGCTTCCATTCACTAGTTTTCATATATCCTCTTCACTCTTTTATGTATTGTCCATCAATTTTTTTCTTTGCTTCAGTTTGTATAATTTTTACTAATCTTCAACTTCATTAATCTTCTATTAATTTGTGCTGAATTTGCTGTTACACTTCTCCTGAGTTCTTTGGTTTTTTTGTTTGTTTTTGA
Source organism: Plecturocebus donacophilus (assembly GCA_004027715.1). NCBI lineage: Eukaryota > Metazoa > Chordata > Mammalia > Primates > Pitheciidae > Plecturocebus > Plecturocebus donacophilus. The sequence goes on from PVKP010010365.1 coordinate 8,302, forward strand.
GATGGAGACTCACTGCATTACCCACGTTGGAGTGCAGTGGCTCAATGTCAGCTCACTGCAAACTCAGCCTTGTGGATTTAAACAATTCTCCTCAGCCTCCCGGGTAGCTGGGATTACAGGTTTGTACCACCATGCTTGGCTAGTTTTTGTATTTTTAGTAAAGACAAGGTTTCACCATGTTGGCCAGGCTGGTCTCGAACTCCTGACCTCAAATGATCCACCTGCTTCAGCCTCTCAAAGTGCTGGAATGATAGGCATGAGTCACTGCACCTGGTCCTTCTTGAGTTCTTAATTCTAGTTATTGAAGTTTCTACATCTAAAACTTGCATCTACTTTAGTCTCTGATTTTCTGTGACATTCTTCATCTTATTATATATGTTTTTGACTATTAATCATAGATATTTTAAAGTCTGTATCTGACAGCTTAAAGATTTGGCTCACCTGGATCTGTTTCTGTTGATCAAGAGATCATTTTTCCTTTGATCTTATTTGTTGGAATATCAGCTAATTTTTGGTTGAATCTTTCACACTACTGTGATTGAGTAAAGAAGCCCTAGGTGGTGTTATGTACATCAAGAAAGGGTTTACCCTATCTCTTGACAGGCAGGAAGGGTAGAGCAGATCACCTCATTCTACTTAGAGTCTGAGAAGACCTTGATCAGGACTACAGCTGAAGTTACAGTTTAGATCTAGCTTGTTCTTTCCTTCAGGTCATTTTTACTCTTGGTGTATAGTCCTCCAAGTGCCCAGACTGTGAGCCTGAGGAATTTCCTGGGATCCTTCTTTGTTGGCAGGTACTGAACCCCAGTTTTTACTTCTATGCACCATTAGGCTTTGTCTTATGTACCGTGAGACTGCCAAGATTTTACTCTGTTTTTTGGCTATTTCTTATCAGCCTTTTAGTCTCTTGCCCTGCACAGCTTAGATATTTAGTAAATGCACTATGGGAAATGCCACTGCTTGTTGATCTTACTTCTTTGAACCTTCATTCTTTAGGGATCTTGGCCTTGTAAGTTCTGCCTGAATCAACACCCTAAACTGCAGTTTTTGTCCCTTTAACTTTGAGAGACTTCTGAAGTCTCTGATGATTTCATAGTAGCCACTCTCTTGGATTTTGTCACTTCTCATGACAAAGAAAATATATATGCCACAAGGAGAGAAGCCAAACTCAGAACATTGGGTTTATCTTTTTGAATTTCTTCTTTCCTGAATTCTGACCTATCAAGTTTTAATTTTCTCTGCAGAAATCCAATTCCTTCAAACAATTTGCTTTTACATTTTAGCTGAATTTTCATATTATTTTTAAAAGGAGTGTTAGTCTGCTACATCCAGCATAATCAAAAATGAAAATCAAGACAGGTGCAGTGGCTTATGTCTATAATAGCAGCACTTTGGGAGGCCGAGGTGGGCAGATCACTTGAAGTCAGGAGTTCAAGACCCACATGGCAAAACCCCATCTCTACGAAAAATACAAAAATTAGCCAGGCATGGTAGTAGGTGCCTGTAATCCCAACTACAGAAGAGGCTGAGACACAAGAATCGCTTGAACCTGGGAGGCAGAAGTTGCAGTGAGCCAAGATCATGCTACTGCACTCCAGCCTGGGTGACAGAGCAAGATGCCATCTCAAAAAGAAAAGAGAAGAAAAGAAAGAAAAGGAAATAAATCAGTGCTCACTTTTTTCCTTTACAATCTATTTAGTTTAATTGATAGATAATTTACATGCAATTAAATATACAATCTTAGTGTACACATCCACAGATTGACAGACCTACTTTTTACTGTGTAACAAAGGACCATCATTTTATTTTACTGGTGGAATGCTTCAGTTTAGCTCCTGCAAATTCAGTTTTTTTCTGGAAGCATATTTTTTGCTTTATCACATTTATATAACTAAAATATTATTTTAATTAGAAGCCCATGAACTAGTTGGTCCTTGTTTTAAGGAATTTATAACCTGAATGGAGGATTAAGGTTTATAGACATATGTAAATCTTTTGGAACTCATTTTATCTTACTGATTACATTACCCAAGTGTTAACTTTCTTTCTTAGACAGGCAGGATAGTGTAATGAAAAAAGCAAAGGCCGAGAAGATTAAACTGGCCTGGGATTTTTGTCCTGTGCCTAAAATTTTAAACTGTTCTTAGGGCAAGACAAGCAATGTCACTTACATTCAGTTTTTCTACTATCCAATCTGAATAATACCTAGACTGCAGGATCATTGTGAAATTGAGATAATGTGTGTAAGGACCTATTTCAGTGGCTGCCACATGCTGAGTGAGGCATTAATATTAGCCGCTACTCATTTTATTCTCTACTTGGCATTTTTTCTCATCAGCTAATATCTGTTCCTTTGCTTCTTCCTCCAATCTCTCTGCCTCCCTCTTCTTTCTTTTCCATGATTAAGTTTTTTCAGGTGGTTTTCATTCCCTCACTATCTCACCCATGCCCACATGCATGGAAGACAGTAGCATGTTATTGACTACTAGTATTAGACATCATTCGCCTCCTCTCAATTTCTGGGAGTTGCTTGAACACAATTTGTGTTGTACATATACAAAAGTGGACTGTAGAGGAGTGTGCTGAGGGCAGATAGGTGTCCTTTGATTGGAGAAATTGCCTCCAGTCATCAACAATATTATCTTTTTTATAGAGTGTTAATTCTCCATTTTCCTCCATCCTGAGCCTCTGAGGTTTTAAACTAGGGCATCTGGTGTATTTTCTTTTCTTTCTAGTGGAGGCTCTGATCAAAGTTTCTCTGAGTTCAATCCTGGAGGGTGTGGGGTTGTTGTAAGGCATGCATTTTTAATTTGGTAAAATTAAATCTCTTCAGTTAAATCTACTGTGAAATTAAAACCTTGACTCAAACCTGACATTCAGTGGATTCATTTTGAAAGTGTCCTGATTTTATGTGAACTCAAATAGCCACAGTAAGCCTAAGGTCCATTTCAAATTTTTCAGGTTCAGCTGCCTGATGGGAGTTGTAAGATTGGTGCAGAGACAGAAATACTTTTCCAGGTGTGGACAGAGCAGGCTGAGGGAGATACTCAGAGTAATGTGGGGATAGTTTTTCTTTGTACCTTATTTTAGGGTCCTTTTTTTTTTAACATAACTATTGTGTTGTTATTGACTGGTTGCTGAGCTATGTGTGCAGTGATTCTGTTAACCACTATATCTTTTTCTGCTTAATGATATTACAGTATTAATGATAGTATTAATAGAAGTGGCACTGAGTCCTTTTAACTTTTATTTTGGATGCAAGATCATCCATCTAGTGTGAAGCACTAGTTAATTACATTTGGTCTGATGTTCCTGGCTCTCTCTAGGTACAAAAGTTTAGTATGCTTAAGGAGATGCTTAATTGGCATTACTTGATTAAGACTGCATTTTCCAGGTAATTTGTTTAAATAAACAGAAGGTTATTTGATTTCCTGCCTTCATAAAATTAAACAAGGCTAAATTTTAAATTCTTGAAAACTTTAAGAAAATGTGTGTTATGTGTGTGTTTTAAGGGATGGTTCTCTTATCAGTAGATTATTGCAACGTGGAATAAAGAAATATCTTGGTGGTATCAAGCCCTGTGCCATTATTTTGTTTATAAGGGTCCTTATTCCTTATTCCTCTTGAGTGTGGATTTGGAAACCTTGTGTCTATTCTCTTAGGATTTTCCTTGGGACAAAATGACCATAAAAATATGTGTTTAGACTATTGACCTCTTTTAGGAACATTTAATTTTAGAATACTATTAGGTTTACAAAATTATGATAGAGAAATCTCATTTTCCTTGTATTTGGTTTCCTCTAGTATTAATTACATTCACATGGTAAATTTGTCACAATTAATGAATGCTATTCATATGATTAAATACAGTCTATACTTTATTAAGAATTATTTAGTTTTCTCTTAATGTCTTTTTTTAAAAGAAATTCTGGATTCCACCCAGGATACCACATTACATTTAGTTATCATTTTCCTTAGGTTCCTCGTGGCTGCGACAATTTCAGACCACTGACTTTGAGAGTTATGAATGTCTTCTTCCACTTTTGAGTTGAGACCCAACATTTTCTTTGGCTCTTTCTCTTTATTTGGTCCTTAGATTCCAGCTTTCAGTTTAAGACCTCCTCTCTTCTCTATTTTCCCTTCTCTCTGTATCAAGTTCTGGCCACATAGTTGGAAGATTGCCCTTTATTCTTTCATTGAGGCTTTGTTTGTTGTTCTTACCTGCTCATTTGAGATCTTACCTCCTGTGGTTTTTCGATTTTTTTCTTTTGAGCTCTGACTTGCATTAGTGTTTTCCTGCCTGAGTCTTTTCTAAGCTAAAGCTTAAGAAACCTCTGCTGATATATGTATTTTTTATAGTAGACAGCTTCTTCGTGTGTTCTGATTCAATCATTAGTTTAGATCCAGAACAGACACATATTTGCTGTGTGAATTTAAATGAGTAAATTCTCTAAATGGACTCTTTCTCATAATAACTACCTCTTGAGATTCCTGCGAGGAGTGAAAAGATTTTGCTTCAAACCATATGGAACAGTGCTTGCATGGGGTGCCATTTGTCCTCCATTCCTCTCTTCTACTCTATATATGATTGACTAATGGAACTAAAAAATAAAAGGATGTTTGGACTTAACATATGCTTCTGACTATTGATTTTTAATTTTCACTGATGATGGAGTTTTTGTTAGAAGTAGACTAATGTAATTACTTTATGGAAAACAAAAGACATGAAAATACCAACACTATGGTTTTATAAGTATAAATGCCAAACGATAATAGCCTATTGTTTACTTGGAGATCATTCTAAAATTATTTCCTTCAAATGGTTTAGTGGGTTCGTCTGGAACAAAAACTCAGAAGAAATCAGACTACAAAAAATTGGATTTTAATTAAAATAGAGAAAAATGATTATATGTTATTACAATGATAGAACAAGAGATAGAAAGTTTTAACCTGTTCTACTGTATTTTGATCCATCCATACAGTAGAATGAGGTCTGTTTTAAACAAATTATAGCAAATGGAACCAACAAGGTGATTTTGGTTCTATCAAATCTCTCTGAGTCATAGCTCCATTTCCAATCAAAGCAGATTTGGGCTTTAGGAAATTAATAATTCATTTCATCATCACTTTCATTTTTCATCCTCTGCCTTCATCCAATTCTGTTAACTCTACTCAAAACGACACAGAGCTACCTAATCTCCTATCCTATCTCTTCTCCCGCCCTGAGAAATAGTGAAGGAATTTATTTTAAAACTTTGACACTATTTGGCCTCTAATTGATTAGAAATGGTTTTCTGGTCCAACCACTCTCTGAGGAGCAGTGTCTATTGCTATCCTTCAGTCACTTCACTTAATAAAATTTCCCTGTGCAAGTGGCTGACACCCATGCTCTGATTTGATACAGCTTATTATGGATGATCACTCTTTCAATGAGAGACACTTAGTAAAATATGCACATTTACCAAAATTAAAAATGCATGTCTTACAATTACCTAGACAAGCTGGTGACATACTACTATGGTAGTTAAAATCTTTGGAGGGGAAAAGAAAAGCGGATGAGTTTGTTATTTTGCCCTGTTGGGGAGTTCTTCCACATTTTGCCATTGATATGCCCTCAACAAAATTCTGTCCAATACCTGTAATACAAGTCACAGTATGATTTCATCTCTTGAAGTCCCTGCTCTCCTTTTCGTTTCTTGGAAGAGACATTAACTTTCTAAACATATTTACAAAACATTTTGCTTTTCAAATATCCCAGCAGCCCTCCAAGAGGGTGAGGTGCTTCCCTTTTGCTGTTCATTTGGAATGTGAGGTCCCAGCGGACATTGAGCTGAATCCTATCTTTCATCAGAAATTGAGATTAAAAAGAGAATTAAAAAAAAGAGTTGTTATATTTATATCCATGATATTTAGAAGTTTATTTTGGCATTTATTAACTTTCAGTTTTGTCTAAATATGACTGACTCTGCTAATAGTTTTAATTGTAAGTAATTTCCACGAATTGAAAACTTTTCTGTAGATTGTGTGTGCACTATCTAATTTAGTTCTCACAAAAATCTTTATCAATAAAGTGAACACTATTATCAATAAAGTAGACACTATTATCAATAAAGTAGACATTATTATGAACTTAATATTGATGAAAAACCTGAGGATCAAATAGGTTAAATATGCTTGACAGGCTTCCACAACAGAGAGCTTAAAAATTTGAATTCAGATTTCTCTGAGTCATAGCTTCTTATCTTCTGGGTTTTGTCTCTATCATCTCTATCTCTATCTCTGTCTGTCTCTATCTCTGTCTCTGTCTCTATCTCTATCTCTATCTCTATCTATCTCTGTCTCTAAAGATTGAACTTTAGAGTTCATGGGCATTATCTACCCAGAGAAAAAGAACTTTCCCTGATTTAATCCAATGGAAGGGAATGAATTCAAATGCCATCTTTATCAGTGCCTTATTGGCTCAAAGGGGAAATCAGAAAAAACAAAAAAGCCAACGTTTAAAAGAACAACAAACATTGGTAACTTTAGGAAACAAAAGTATTAGGATGAATTAAAAGGAGCTGGTTGAGGTTCTGAGCAAACAACAGAGACCTGCTAATGTGGCATTTAACAATTGTATTATGACTCAAATTCAAGAGACACGGGTATAGTCTCCCGAGAAAAAAAAAGTTTAGAAACGGAACTATGGTGTTTTCATTTCTTAAATGTCTCTCAATCAGTCCATTCTGCTCCAATAACATTGCATATCTCATGGTCTGAGCTGCCATTCTCTTTTGCCTGGACCATTACTATATTATAATTGTTTTTCTTCTGTCTGCCTTGTTTCCCTCTCTGGTTCCCATGTTGTAGCCTGAGTAAGCTTTAGAAATGCAAATCTGGTCACATGATGTTCCTGCTTAAATCACCTCAGTGGAGAAAGACACAGAGCTATCCCATGACCCGTGAGGTCTCACTGACCCAGCCCCTTCCTGACTCTCGTTGCCCTGCATTTCCTGCCATAGCTGGCACTTAGGATTCTTGGATGGGCTGTAGACTTCTCTTCTTCAGAGGCTTTTAACGTGTTGTTCTCAGTCTGGGGGGCAATTTTAAAGTGTGCATGCGCACGCGCGCACACACACACACACACACACACACACACACACACACACACACACACACACAGTGGCTAACTCTGCTTCAGGAAGATTCTGCCTTGAGGGCTCATCATCTAGGTCATGGCCTCCTTTTTTTCTCAGTCTCTTGTGTTTTTTCTTCATAACATTTATCAAAATTTATAATTATATTGTTTTTTATAGGCCAACTTCTACTGATTAGCCTCAGGCTGAGAAAAAGGAGGTCATGACCTAGAGGAGGAAGATATAAGCTCCCTGAGAGCAAATGATGTGTGAGTTTTGTCAAGCACTGTAACTCCAGTGCCTAGCACAACATTTGCCACGTTATGGTCTATAAGAAATAGTTAGCAAGGGGAGGGACAGCAGGGGATGGAGTTGGGGAGAGAGAGCATGGGAAGAAATGCCAGATATAGGTGATGGGGAGGAAGGCAGCAAATCACACTGCCATGTGTGTACCTATGCAACAATCTTGCATGTTCTTCACATGTACCCCAAAACCTAAAATGCAATAAAAAAATAGTTACTAAATGAAAGGCTGATCATTACGGAATCTTATGGACACTGTATGTATTAGTGTTCTCTAGAGGGACAGAACTAATAGGATAGATGTATATATAAAGTGGATTTTATTAAGGAGTATTGACTCACACGATTACAAGGTGTGATCCCACAATAGGCCATCTACAAGCTGAGGAGCAAGGAAGCCAGTCCAAATCCTAAAACCTCAAAAGTAGGGAAGCCGACAGTGCAGCCTTCAGTCTGTGGTTGGAGGTCCTAGAGTCCTAAAGCTGAAGAGCTTGGAGCTCGATGTTTGAAGGCAGGAAACAGCCAGCACAGGAGAAAGATGGAGGCCAGAAGTCTCAGCCAGTCTAGTCATTCCATGTTCTGTCTGCTTTTATTCTGGCCACGCTGGCAGCTGATTAGATTGTGTCCACCAGATTGAGGGTGGGTCTGCCTTTCCCAGTTCACTGACTCAAATGTTAATCTCTTTTGGCAACACCCTCACAGACACACTCAGGAACAATACGTTGCATCCTTCAATCCAATCAAGTTGACACTCAGTGTTAACCATCACACTATGACACTCTCAGTACAGATTCACACAACTGTCTCCTATTCACATTGGCTTCATGTTCCTTCTCTCATTGTCCCCATCCCTTTTTGTGAGTTTAATGTGTGCTCAGAAAGAGGTCTCAAAATGTCAGTTCTTGGGGTACCTTTATGTGGCATTGAAATTGTTTAATGCATATAGTCAGATTTTATTTCCAGTCTTTCTTCAGGAGTTATTCAATTCTCTTTGTACATCCTTGAGTGAAGATGTCCTAATTCTTCCTTTTCATGTTTTTAAATCTGCTTTCCTAAAGTCCTCAGCTTATGCCTGATACCTGGTATTGTTTTCCTCTCTGTCACAGATTCCAGGATAATATAGTCAGTTTGGCTCAGGTGCCCTGGGGTTTCCAAATGTCCAAGTAGTTCTTTCTTTGTAGTCAGAAATAAGTCTAGAATAGCTCCTTTATTGGTACTTTCTCTGCCTATGGGTTACAGTATCTGCAAAGAAGGGAAAGTATGAAAAAGTGGACATTCTTTCTGGATACACAGACCTAGATGTGATTTGCAGGAATTTACTCAACTTCTCTAATTTTCTTGTTTTTTTAATACTATAAAATAAGACCATATTTATAATGTGAAATTTTTGAATAATTAACAAAATAACATGTAGATTATCACATCAGAAACTCAATAATTTATTGTTGATTTAAAAACTATTGTCAGCCTTTCCTGTTTGATGATATTCAAGAACAACTGATGAAGTCTAAATAATTTAAATAAGCTAAGACCTTTTCAAAAGATGAATGCTTACATTTTGCCCATAAGGCACAGGTGAAATTCTTGATGTTGACACTCTAATTCCATTCCAGTATTGGCATGGGAAACAATAAGAGCCATGCTTAAAATGGGCTTATTTGTTGTATTTCTAAAAAGTCTTTTGGCTTTGTCTAGTTACTTACAAATGACCTTGAACAATGCAGGATTTTATTGTTGGAGTTGGGAATCCACAGATAACTTTTTTTTTTTTTTTTTTTGAGATGGAGTCTCACTCTGTGAGTGCAGTGGCACCACTGCAACTGACTGCAACCTCCACCTCCTGGGTTCAAGTGATTCTTGTGTCTCAGCCTCCCAAGTAGCTGGGATTACAGGCGAGTGCCACCATGCCCAGATAATTTTTGTATTTTTAGTAGAGATGGGGGTTTACCATGTTGGTCAGGCTGGTCTCAAACTCCAGACCTCAAGTAATCCACCCTCCTCAGCCCCTCAAAGTGCCGGGATTACAGGTGTGAGCCACTGTGCTGGCTAAACATCCACAGATAACTTTTGACTCCCCCAAAACTTAATTACTAATACCCAACTGCTGACTGAAATCCTTTCTGTTAATATAAACAGTTGATTAACACATATTTGTATATGTGTTATACACTGAATTCTTACAATAAAGTGAGCTAGAAGAAAAAAGTGTTATTAAGAAAATCATCAGGAAGAGAAATATATTTACTATTGATTAAGTGCAGGTTGATTATTATAAAGTCATCTTCACTCAGTACTGCCTGAGGATGAGGAAGAGGAGTGGTTGGTCTTATTGTCTGAGGAGTGGCAGAAGAAGAACATTTACATATAAGTGGACCCATGCAATTCAAACCCATGTTGTTAATTTTTGAATTTTTTGTAGAAACAGGATTTTGCCATGTTGCCCAGGCTGGTCTCGAACTTCTGGGCTCGGCCTCCCAAAGTGCTGGGATTACAGGCGTAAGCTGCTGCACCCAGCCTGTTAAAAATTTTAAGAAATGAAACCAGGAGCTGGAATATAATTTTCCTTGTTTGCTCCAAAGCTAACACCACCATATTGAAAGTTTGGGAAGGGTCCTTCAAGCTATAGAAAATATAAAAAGCCACTTCTGTCTCTGAATGTTCCACAGAAACTGAACCCTGAGGATACTATTTTCCCCTAGGGTTACAGCAAAGACGCATCCCCTCTCTTTCTTACTCTTATGTATACGTGTATCTGTCGGATTCTGGAGAAACTGCCTGACCACTCAACAACTTTTCTGTGCAGAATAATGCTTGAGTCCTTGATTTTTCTGATAAAGAAAAAAGTGAAATTTGATTGTTTAACATTTTTCCTGAAATGTGCCCTGAAGAATATCATTACTGAATTTGTATAAATAATAAACACATTTATAGAACTAACTAATGTCAAACAGAGGAAGAATAAAGAGAGATAAGAGATATAGTAGAAACTTACAGTGAGAATGAGGGTAAAAATAAAGAGAATATGAGAAGACAAGTGAAGTGAAGGACCTATTTGGGAGTGTTTCAGTAGGGACGATTTTTTGACAAGTAGTGGAAAGGTTTTCAGAGGGAGGACTGGCAGGTGATGCATACCGAAGAAGCAAAATCACTAGGAGAAACAGACACACTCAAGGTTTAGGGAGTAGAGCAAATTTATGAAGTATATTAAAATTGGGAAGTGCCATGTGAAGCTTCTGCCTGCGATGAATGGATTATCAAATGCAGTCTGTTATCCCACCCGGAGACAGCCTGTAAAGTTCCTTAGCCAGGGAAAATATAGTTTTAATCAGTCACACAAAACAATTTTCCTCATGTATCTAGTAATAAAAAGCTTTGTCACTGTGATGGATGAGAAGAATACAGTGTATGTAACACTTTAGAATATTGGAAAACTTTTACATGCCGTTTACTTACGACTCATTTTCTTATAGATTCCCCATAGAAATGGACATAGTTCTGCTAAATTTCTAGATGAGAAGGATGATGTCTTTTCCCAAGAGAGAATTTTAATATGGGCTAGATGTACCTCAGTCATGGCATTGTGTCTTAACTATGTGATGGTATATCTAGGAAGTTTTTTTGTGCAAATTCCAAAGGTCTTAAAGTCTCCAACAGTTAGGTTTGATATTGAGGGTGAGCCCTGTGGTCCCCTCCCTGCTTCCTAATGTGGAAAGGAACAGCAGAGGAGGAATCTGAAAACAGAACTTCTGCAGAAAATATTAAGTAAAATCAGTACTGTCTTACTGTCTTCTTATATTTTGCAGTCTTCTACTTAACACCTCTCCTTCTACTCTAATACAAATATTAAAGGTAAAACCATATTAATGGAATGTTTGCCTCATCTGAAAAAGTTTTATACTTCATTGGCTAGTCCTTGAGAAACTAGTCTTTCACTGGGAAATTTTGTATGCACAGCTGCTTTGTTAGGTGAAATAATCCTTGTCAGACAAATATCAACTATTTTGAGAGAAACTTAAAATTTAGACTCCTTTTCTGGACCAATGTTAATCTTATTTGAGACTATAGTCCGCTGAAGCCGAATTTTAATAAAATGTATTGTGTTCAGGTGCTGCTATAGAGTGAGAATTTGCTTCCCCCAGAATTTATATGTTGAAACCTAATCCCTGTTGTGATGATATTTGAAGGCAGAGCCATTTAGAGGTGATTAGGTCATGAAGGTGAAACCCTTATGGATGGGAATAGTTTCCTTATAAAATAAGTCCCAGAAAGCTCCTTCACCTCTTCTGCTGTATGAGAACACAGCAAGAAGACCGCCATCTGTGAATCAGAGACCAGGCCCTCACCAGACTCTAAATCTGCTGGCCCCTTTGTGTTGGACTTCCAAACCTCCAGAACTGTGAGAAATCAATTTCTTTAGTTGTAAGCCACCCAGTCTATGGTATTTCGTTGTAACAGCCTGAATGGACTGAGACAGGTGTCAGACCACAGTGGCAGCTCTTTGCATTCATTGATGTGACAGGGAAGACTGTTTTCCAGTGTTCCTTGAAAACCCACAGATAAGCTATAGCTTGTTTTTTTTTCCAATTTATGGAGTTAAATATGCTTCTTTCTTTACTATTTAAAAATTTTAAAGTAATTTCCAATCATCAGTTCAAAATCCTAATAGGAGCCTTCCTTAATGGAGCAGAACAGCAATGAGCTTCAGTCTGGGAGTCAAGCACACCAAGATTTGGGACTACTTCATTTCTATACCACAGATAGCTATGTGGACTTGTACAAATTATTTCACTTCTCAGAGCCCAGGTTTCCTCATATGTAAAATGGGGATGATGATAAGGATGTCTGCTTGTTAGCATTGTTCTAAGAATTACATTAGATAACATACAAATACACTAACCATAGTACCTGGTCTATAGTGATCACCATATATATTATCTGCATATTACTCTTATTATCATTGTTGTTGTTATTGCTTGACTAATCAAGTATCTATTCAGTATCTTTGGTGCTGCATTCTTTCAGTATTTTTGCATCTTGCAAAAATGCAGTATTATAATATTTTTGTTTGTAGATGGGGCCATTCTGTCAATGGAAGTAAAATAAATCATTTGGCTCTGATCATGAACTTTTCTCCTTCTAAATTAAAGTAAGACAAATAAGTATGACAGGTTGAGGAATTGACCTCACTTAGATTTTATCATTCCATGTAAGAATGATTTGGTGTGCTTCATTGCTCATCAGGCCACCCACAGAGACTGCACCATGACTAGTTGCAATGACAGGTGCCTATCATAGTTGAAACACTGTACTGAAGGTAAAGGTAAAAGAAGCACACAGTGAAGTTACTGAAGTTGGGTTTTGGTGTTAGAGAGACTCCGTCCTGATCTGCCCCCTACAGATGGTGTGGCCTTGGGCAAGCTGCTAAACTTCTTTGACTTCCATTTTAATATCTTAAGAGTGGGGATGATAACAGAAGATACTGCACGTGAATTTTTTCAGGATTTAGAGAGACAGTTTAGTAGACAGCTTAGTAGACAGCTTAGTAGAATGATGGGAATATGGTAAGTGCTCAATGCACAGTACCAATCAAAGCAATAACCACCACAACAGCAGCAACAATGATGATGGCTCAGAGGAAAGAGGGGGATGATAGAGGAGCTGAGGATTAGACATTCAGATAAGATTGGAATGGCGTAGAAGGAAAGAAAGGGTGCCACAGACATGATGGCGACTGAAGCTACAATTTGTAAAGTAAAAGGAAGGCAGTAGTAGAAGTTTCCAGTAGAAGGTAATATTGTTATATTTCTGAGAACTTTATATGCTAGGTTTAGGAGGTAAACTTTAATATTTAAGTTCATTTAAATTTTAACCATAAAGATCATCATTTCTGAACCCCATCTCTTGATTTTCTGAATCTGTAAATCTGAGGTAGGGTGTAGGGATCTGCATTTTGTTTTTTTCTTGAGACAGGTTTCACTCCTGTCACCCAGGCTGGAGTGCAGTGGCACGATCTCAGTTCACTGCAACCTCCGCCTCCCAGGTTCAAGTGATTCTCTCACCACAGCCTCCCGAGCAGTTGGCACTGCTGGTGCATGCCACTGCATCTAGATAATTTTTGTAAAGACAGGGTTTTCCATGTTGCCTGGGCTGCTCTTGAACTCCTGAGCCCAAGTGATCCACCCTCCTCAGCCTCTCAAAGTGCTAAGATTAAAGGTATGAGCCACCGCAACTAGCCTGGGATCTGCATTTTTAAAAGGCCCTGGAAGGTTCTATTGAAGATGAGTGGAGATAGTTTATAGTTTACAATTTAAGGGACACTGCATTAAGAAATGGTAATTGTTGTGCTAAATGAGAGAGGAGAAATTTGGCTTCATAATTATGAACTCTGCCTCACAGATCCTCTTAAAACTGTGTCCTTGGTCTGAAGGACATTTTAAGGAATAGGTATAGTACTGACTTACAAGAAATCCAAATGATGACTAACCTATACAAACATATTTTCTAGCTTTAAGTGCAAGCAAATAAGGTTTACCTGAGGGAGAAATTTGAATATCAGGATTAAAATCTCTACTTAAAGGTTGTTACTGAGGTCCAATGACAACCAATATGTGGTTTTTGATACCTCAAATAATTTGAAGTCTAGTGACTTGATTACATGTGATTATGAGTAAGGAGCACTATGTTAGATCTCAGATTAGAATGTTTGGGTTTGAATTCCAGTTCAACAACCCATGAGCTCCAAGCTGAGACAGCTGATCTGACCATCCTCAGCCTCAGCTTCCTTATGTGTCAGAGGAAAGCGAGAATCCCTGCTATGTGCAGGGGCCTCACTGAGGCGTTGTGAATAATAGTACTAAAGTATGATTATAAAGCTCTGCATAATGAAATTCCTTTAGTGCCATGAAAAAGGAACAAAATGTAGTGAGGAGTCAAAGTGAAGAGGAAACGAAACCTGGAACTGGGGACAGGAAATCAACATCTTTATGGTGGCAGCAGCATCTAAGTGGGTCTCGGAGAGTGGATCCCATGTGATAGGAGTTGATGGGGTGGTATGAGAGGGGGCATTCAGGGTAGTTGGAGAGAACAGTATGAACAAACAGTTGAAGCCCCAAATAGGTAGGAGCCTTGAAGGTTATTGGGGGTGAGGATAGTTTAGCTCTACTAGAATATTAGGTAAAAGTAGTTAGAAGTTTGAGGGAAACAGGGAAGGTGCTAAGATTCTGATTTCAGTGTGTAATGAGGTACATACTGCTCTTACAATTCACATTCTATGTATATTCCCTTCGCTCTCACTGTGTGTATTGGCATATGTCATTCCTTCTTTCAACCACATACGTCATTAAAGATAGGACCATTCATTTATTTGAGCATAGCATTTTCCTTATAGTGTGAAAAACAAGTACACTACAGCAGTGGATGCTGTCATATGCAGGGTGACCACTTGTCCTAGTTTGCTGGGGACTGAGGGGTTTCTTGGGGCATGGAACTTTCAGTGTTAAAACTGAGACAGTCAGTTACAGGCAAACTTGCATGGTTCGTCAGTGTAATACCCACACACAACACATGTCCAAAAACCCTATAATGAGTCCACTAGGATACTTGCTATTAAAAATTTGGTTCTGATTATAGAGTGTGGCATACTTGATTTGGAATATTCTGAATATCAGTTCAAGGAGATTCTATTTTATTCTTTAGGAACCATGGTGCATGATACCTCTAAATGTTTTTAAGCTTTGGAGTGATGTCATTACAGCTATGTGCTAAAATATTGATTTGGCAGCAGTGTGTATGGTGGAATTATAGTAAGAGAGAGAAAAGCTTCTTACATTTGGTGTAAGTCTCCTGGAAAATCCCAGATGAGATAATTAATGTACTATTTGTAGGCTCTGAGGCAGGCAGAGTGATCTTTTCGGAGATGACAAGAAAATGACTTTAATATGCTATTGTCCAATTGTCAAATTTAGGTGTTTGGTGTAAGAAGAGTTACAACACCGAAGAAGTAAGATGATTAATTTGGATAGAGCATTTTGGAGCAGAAAATAGAGGAAGAAATATATTTTACTTTTATACTAGTAATGGAAATCAATGTTACCTCTTATTTGGTGTCTCTGCTGCAAAATGGTTGTTATTTTGCAAAAATCCTGATAACAAGTTAAAATGATTTTCGACTATCTAAGGTTGATTGTTCCCCAGAAGTAGAGCCTAAGACAAGGATGTGAATGCAAGTACTTTATTTGGCAGGCGATTCCAGCAGGGAAAGTGAGCAAAGTAAAAGAGTGAAGCTCAGACAGATAACATCAAACAGGTTATTGCTATGGGTATATAGAGCTCAATCCTTCTGGGAACAGTGAACATCAATATAGCACATGTCTTGGAGTTATCCTACATGAATGTCAAGGAAGCTGATGTGTTTAACCTTCAATTCCCCTTGGTTATTGGCTGATAAATGTTCCCTAAAGCATTAACTCCATTCAGTGCCCAAGGTGCTTCACCAATTTGGTGCACATTGTCTTGAAATTCAACTGCAACCACTAGCATCTCTTTAGCTGAGATGTTCCTCTGCTGATGTGGTTTGCAGGAAGTTTCAGGGAATTAAAACCTTTGCTTCTAAGAGAAACAGCCCAGCTCCTTGATAGCTCCAGGGCGCACGTTCTACT
The DNA here is from genome assembly GCA_004027715.1 of Plecturocebus donacophilus. Lineage (NCBI taxonomy): Eukaryota > Metazoa > Chordata > Mammalia > Primates > Pitheciidae > Plecturocebus > Plecturocebus donacophilus. Next base: position 24,377 of record PVKP010010365.1, read on the forward strand.
CCTTTTCCCAGCGCTCTCCTGCAGGATTAAGTTCAAGTTCCCTGAAGTAGCAACTTGCTTCAATAACAACTTTCATAGACTCCATTCCTGTTGTCTCTCATTCTTTGTCTTTTACTTTTACTTGGTAAGGACACTTCCCACATTAACCATCTGTACCAGAATTCTTGCTCAGAACCTACTCCTCAGGACCCCAGCCTAAGATAAAGTGTTACTTTTCATTTTTTATTCTAAATAAAAAATTAGTTTTTGAAACTGGTTATAAGAAGATAACATTTCATCCATTTTTTAGAGACAGTCGTTAAGAAGAGAACCAAAAATCATTTGCTGGGGATTGTTTCAGGTAGAATCAGCCTGGGGGAAGCTGGGATGTGCTGATGGTTTCACATGGTATTGCTAAGCCTGGCCTCTACTATTTCATTGTAATGATGGCCACTTCCCAACTGGGAGCAGTGAAAGAAAGAAACGTGAAAGAAACACATATATTCAAATACAAAAATGATTTCATAGTTTATAACAGGCAGTTAATAGTAAGGCATCCCAATTTATTCTTATTTTATACAAAAAATAATTCAGATCTTAAAATCTGAAGATGAATAATTTGTGCTTTAAAGAGAAATATGAAGCTCTGGAGGTTTTATAACTACCTCATCATTCACCTGGTTAATGACTATACTTAACGATTTCCAAAAGGAAATATATATCCAATTATTTCACTGACTGTTAAAGAACATAGTAGACTACAAAAGAGCTTGTTTGGGGTGGAAAAATGTCAGTGTACAATGGAAAAGAACAAATTATGGTTACCAGGTCCTCAGTCTGTGTTTTAATATTAATATGTTGCTATGTTTTTAGGATACATTGTTTCAGAAAATTAGTCTCAGGTTTCCATACTTTGTGAGATGATTTCATTAGCTATGGAATATCTATTTTTGTTACTGCTAAGGGGAGCTCAAGAACTTCAAATCATAATTGAAATATTCCATTGATGTGGTTGCTTAGCAACAAACTTTTATGTAAGTAGATTAATCATTTTACTTACAATTGTGTTACTTTAAACTTTTTGACTTATTTAAAGCAGATCACCTCACTGTGAAATGTGTTTTTTCCTTCATAGCTTTAAATGCATATTTGTATCTGAGATGAATGTTTCATAGACCATAGCCAAAATTTGATTTCCTTTGAATTATCTCTATGAAACAGGTTGCCTTGGGATCATTGGAATTAAGGAAAATTTTGTGACTAGCAGGCCTTTTTTTTTTTTTTTAACTCCAAAACAACCTAAATAATGCTAAGGTTGTTAAGAGCAGCAATTAACTTTGTTGTCAATTCAGAATGACAGGCCATGGATCCCACTTGTGCTTTCTTGCCACCGCCTTCTCATTCTCTGAGCCTTTCCACTCCCAATCACTGTCTCTGCCAGGAAAAAATAACTCTCAAATACTCACCATACTAACAATTATTTTCTTGGCAAATTTCTAACAGTATAATAGCAAAGTTTTTATTCCTTTTCTTATCAGTGTGTAATTATTTTCATGTAGGTTTACAAGGACCTCTGGGGTTTAGTGGACAGTATATGAACTCTGGAGTCATATGGACTTGCTGTAATATTTACTCACTGGGTAACCTTATCTAAGTTAGTTAATGCTGAGCCTTAGCTTCATTATTTACATAGGGCCATAGAAATACATCTTATAGGCAGGGCACAGTGGCTCACACCTGTAATCCCAGCACTTTGGGAGGCCTAAGTGGGCGGATCACTTGAGGTCAGGAGTTTGAGACCAGCCTGGCCAACATGAGAAAACCCCATCTCTACTAAAAATACAAGAATTAGTCGAGTATGGTGGCATGTGCTTGTAGTTCCAGCTACTTGGGAAGCTGAGTCAGGAGAATCGCTTGAACCCGGGAGACGGATGTTGCAGTGAGCTGAGATGGTGCCACTGCACTCTAGTGTGGGTGACAGAGTGAGATTCCGTTTCAAAAACAAACAAACAATACATCTTATAGAGCCATTGTGAGAATTCAAGATGACATACAAGGAATGCCTTTTATAGATGTGGGTGCTCAAGAAAGGGTAGGAGTGAAAACATGGCTAAAATGTTGCTGAGATTATCTAGTTCAAGCTCCTGATAGATTGTTGTCCTGTGGACCAAACATGACCTATGGATAAATATTTCTGTTAACACTTGGCATTTATTGGTCAGTGTATTGTTCCCCACAAATACTTCCTAAACTGTTACTCACTATTGGTCACCATGATATGTTTGGTAGGATACAATTTTGTGTAAGATAACATTACCTGCTCTAGTGTAAGTCTCTGGTTTTGGAATATTAAGAGATACTAAAGAAAAAATTTAGCCACAAATATAATGTTATATATAATTTGTCAATAAAGGAGAGATGAGGGATATTCCTAGAAATAATTTCACAGTCTTTGAAGACAGCATACATTTTCATTAATTTAATTTATAGCTGCTTGGATATATATGGTTGTACCACATAGGAAGTTTGTATTTGCACTAAATTCTTATAGATTCTACTCACTTCACTTAATCCACATCATTCGTCTCCTACACTGTTCCATTCAGTTCCACAGAAGTAAAATAACTCAACTATGGTTTAATCACATTGAAAGCTCTCTGCAAACATGCCTATTGTCCACTGCTGTAGTGGAAAAAGCTTTGTGGCAAATAATCTTGGTTTGATACACCTTCTATTACTATTTATGAGGGCTCTGGCAAGCCACTAACATCTCAGCTGGGCCTGATTTTCTCTTTGATCAAAGGGGCATAATAATATTCTCAATGTTGAAGGGAAAAGTAAATGAGATAATGTGACACAAATGCTGAGCACAGTGCTAGGTAAAGAGCAGGTGATTAATTATGTCCTGCATCATATAGTCATCACATTACAGACTTAAATTGAGAACTTAGTATATGCCAGGTGTCATTTTCATTGTAGAAATAAGTAAAGCATATATTTTGCCCTTGATAAGCCTATACTTTAATAATGGAAGAACAACATGTAAAAAAAATAGTAGTAACAATATGCACTATTTTTTTTGAAGCAGAATCTCATGGAGAAAGCAAGGAGAGGACCACATATTTCATGGCAGAGTTTGGAAAGGGCTCAAGGAGAGGACATTGGGACTGGGTATTAGAGGAGAAGCAGGAGCTTGCCTTGTAAGTAAAGGGATAAATGGGAAGGATTTCAATGATTGAAATTCAGAAGAGAAACACTAGGATTTCATACTCCATATTTCAGTTTTTCTTTCTTTTTTTTTTTTAATTTTTTTTTTCTTTTAAAGATGAGGTTTCACCATATTGGTCAGGCTGGTCTCGAACTCCTGACCTCAGGTGATACGCCTACCTTAGCCTCCCAAAGTGCTGGGATTACAGGCGTGAGCCACTGCACCCAGCCATATTTCAGTTTTTGAATGAAATCCTTTGCATTATTTTTTAACAGATTGTCCTTGTGAAAGGACAAGGAAGAGATTTAGTATCCACTTATTAGCCCTGAAATCACACACTTTTAGGCATGGAACTCTATTCCAAGCATTGCTGGGAATGAGATATTTGATAATGTTATGTCAAGAAAATCACATTTATTACCTCCAGGAAATTACAGTGTCAGAGCTGTAGACTTAATGCAGCTAATGTCTACAGAAAGTAAAAAATAATCACCAAATCCATGAATTAGGCACTTTTTATATTTCAATAGTAAGTTGTTTCAAGTCAGATACTCTGCTATGTTTAAAGGCATTAATGGTCATAAGCAAATTAAACTAGATTTAATTTTCTCTAAACAATTAGGAATTTCAGACATCTTTATCTTGTAGAGAAGCTCAAACTCCATCCTTACTCTTAAGTGCTGATGCAGTCTTAAAAATCATATTTAACAGAAAGTTATTATCTACAGTTTTCTATGACTCTACCCCTGACTCATGAATTTTTAAGGCACTGTTTTCTAATATTTACAACTGACTGCTGTTTTTGGTGCTTCTCCTGTATGTGGGAATAGCTCATCAGGGGAAACTATGGTAGTTTGATCATTGATTTTGTGTTTAAGAATGTTTAAGATGTTAATTTATCTTCTTGGTTAATGTTATCCCAATTCCTGTGGCTGAACTAACACATTATTTTTAGCACCCATATATTTACATCAAATTACTATCCATATGATGGTTTTTCATTGTGAAGCTTTAGCCTAAGATATAAATTTATCTTTTCCTAGTAGAGTTATTACATAACGCAAATGTTTAAGAAGGGGTTTAAGTCTCATGAATGGGTGACTTAGTGTCAAAGATGTTGCTATTATGAGTTGGTTTGCTGCAGAGCTAATATTGGAAGGGAGTAACATATTTCACTTTGTTTGGGGACTTACCTAGCTCTTGTGACAATGAGCTATGCAGGTAAGCCCCTTGATTTTCTGCTTGCCAATGCTCCTAAGACAATATTTTAGAAAGAGCCTTCTTGGAAATTATCAACACATGTCATGCCATGCAATTTTATGGTGTATAATTTCCCACAATGACTATCCCACTTTGGCTCTATGCTGTGATATGTGTAGTATTTCTAGAAATCTGCTGATGTAAGACCATTTTGCCAATTGGTCCTTTGATGGTGTTTTTTAGTTGATTCTGTTCCTGTTATCTGTAGAACCTAAATTTCTATCTGAAATCATCCTTAGTGTTTGCAAAGAAAACCTCTCTTTGGGGTTCTATCACTATCTGCTCTTCTTTTTTTAATTGACAAATAAAAATTGTATAAATTTATTGTGTGTAACATAATATTTTTATATATGTATATGTTGTGGAATGGCTAAATCAAGCTAACTAGAATATACATTCCCTCATCTACTTACCACATTTTTGAGATAAGAACACTTAAAATCTACTCTGTTAGCAATTCTAAAGTGTATAATACATTGTTATTAATTATACTCATTATGATATGTAAAAGATCTCTTGATTTTATTCCTCCTGTCTAACTGATGTTTTGTATCCTTTGACCAACGTCTCCCCTGTCTCTCAGACTCTGGTAACTACCATTCCATGCTCTGCTTTTAGGAGGTTGACTTTGCTCTTCTGCACATATGAACAATTCCAAAAAAGTAGGGAAATGATGTCCATTCCTCTTTAGTGTTTCTCTTACTCAATCTTAGATTATGGTCACCGCCACTGCCCCTATCTGCACCCCCCCATTTCAAGTGAAGTTACTGCTTTCTGGAGCTCTTCCTAGGGGATTATACCCTGAAATAAGACCAAAAACAAGATAAATAAAGGTGATAACTGATGTCAGGATAGTAAACTATAGGTAATCTTTCCTAATTTCTTCAACATTGTTATTCTATAAAAAGAAACAGAAACAAAAACGTAAAACACACACACACATGCACAAAACTGGACACGTCTTGAATTTTTTGCAATATAGTAGGAGATTAAAGGCAGAGGATTTGAAGTCTGGTTCAAGATGGAGTCCTAAATATGCTTACTTATTAGTCTTGTGATCTTGGGAATCTCTGTGGTCCTCAGTTTTATCATTTTTCCAGAGCAGATGGAAGGATCAAATAAGATTAACACACTGACTGATTTAAAACTAGGTACTGATTAACGGTAGATATTAACGTAATAATATTTCCTTGGTTGACTTGATATGCATGGCATTTACACAGATCACATTTCAGAAATGCAAAAAGTTATGAATTCTGAAATACACGTGATCTAAAGTATTTCTTAAGAAAGCCTGAAATATGGCATCCATGCTGTTATTTTATTTATTTTTTTTATTTTACTCAGAAGTTGCCCATTATTCATAATATGGCCCAGGATGCCAAAAAAACAAAAAACAAAAACCCTTCCATGCTTTACTCATGGTCTGTTCTTGTATGAGATATTTCTTCTTTGGCACATTTTTACCTCACAGAGACCCTGAGGGCATTTGAAGTAAGAATGATCCCCCACTACACTTTTGCTGGCTTTCATGTTATAGGGTTTTCACACAGTCCCTTAAAAGAACAAAATAGAACTGTCATGAGTATGAAAAGTGACTTGTTCATGCTGCCAAAATTCTGATTTTTCAATGTACTTTGTTTCACTTGTGGTAATTGAAAAGACAGTGTTTTCTGGTTTCCTTTCTACATTGGCTTCTGCTGGGGAGTCTTATGAATCAGGATCCTTGGACATGGGTATCACTTTCGGTGCTTTCAGCAGCAACAGACAACTGGTATAATTTCAAAAATTACTTTTTTATAATTACACCAGTTGTAATTTTCTAACTGCCTTAAAACATGCCGTGAAAACCAAAGTTTCTTTCTTTTCTCTAGTTGCTGTTTTTTTTTCCTTCACCACCTTCTCTGGTATATGTCTTTCTCTAATATGTGTTTTTTCTGGTCTCCTTGGAAATATTTTATTCTTGCTCATATGGAGACTTCCTTCTCCCTGCTTCCTTTGGTGTCACATGCGGTCCACCCTTTCTTTTTCTTTTTCTTTCTTTTTCTTTTTTTTAAAGACAGGGTCTTGCTCTGTCATGCAAGTTGGAGTGTGCTGGGTGATGTGATCACAGCACACTTAAACCTCAACTCCTGGGATCAAGCGACCCTCCTGCCTCAGCCTCCCTAATAGCTGAATCTACAGGGGCATGCTACTGTGCACAGCTAATTTTTAAAAATTTTTGTAGAGACGAAGTCTCACTATGTTGCCCAGGCTGGTCTTGAACTCCTGGACTCAAGATATCCTCCTGTCTTGGCCTCCCAAAGTGTTGGGATTATAGGCCTGAGCCACTGCATCTGGTCTTCCTTTACTCTATCACTGAGGAGTTGCCTTGCCATGTTTTTTTTTTTCCCCACCTTTATTGAGGTATGATTGACAAATAAAAATTGTATATATTTAAGATGTCCGATGTGATGTTTTGATATACATATACATTGTGAGATGAAAACCAGAATCAAGCTAATTAACATTCATCACCTCACACAGCTACTATTTTGGAAAGTGTTGAGAACACTTGAGGTCTATTCTGTTGGCAGATTTCAAATAGACAATAAATCATTACTAACTGTAGTCACCATGCTGTACATTAGGTCTCCAGAACTTACGGCATCTTATAACTGAAAGTTTGTAACTTGCCATGTTTTAATATATGTCACGTGTATGGTTAAAAAGTCATTGTCTCCAGTCGTATAACCCTAATGGGAAGATGCATTGTCTATTGCTGTGTAACAAATTACTGCAATGGTTAGTGGCTTAAAATAATAACACTTGCTGAGTGGTGCTAATTCAGGCTCTCTCATGAGGTTGCAGGCAAGATGTCCAGTGAGTCGGTCATTTGAAGGCTTAACTGAGGCTGGAGTATCCATCCGCTCCAAGCTCACTCGTGTGGCTGCTGGTCAGATGCCCTTGTTCTTCCCCTTATGGGCCTGTCTTGTGAGCTCATTTGGCTTCCCCACAGCATGGCAAATGGTTTGAAAGGGCAAGCATTCTGAGTCACAGTGCCAAACACAAGCCATGTTGTATTTTACAAGTTATCCTTGCAAGCTGCACAGTATCATGTTTACCGCATTCTTTTGGTTCAAGGGGATGGAAGGCAATCTGAGTCTTAATGAGGAGCGGCAAAGTTCTGGAAGAGAGTGTGATATAAAAATATTGCTGTTCTAAAACTTTTAGAAAACATAATCTGCTATACTGTGAATTTTCTAAATCATAGGGTACTCAGACCAGATAAGATCTCTAGAGATTTATTTTGGCTGGGACTGGAGCTAGAGAGAAGGGGCAGAGAGGAGTAAAGACCACTGTGTAGCTTTTGATCAGCCTCTATGACATAAAGGTAAACAGTTTGGGCTTTTTTTCCAGTTGCATTTTAGCCACCGTCTTTCTTGAATTCATTGTCATTTGATTAGGCTAGATGTAGACATAGTAATTCAAAGTCAAGAAATGTATCTTCCTACTTGGCTTTCTTACTTCCCTGACCTCATTTCTCAGGGAGATAATTAGAAGTTAAATGTTGAGCTCATTATTCTTTATTACTGAGCTGGAATGGCCCAAAACTTACCTTCAAAAATGATTTTTGCTGGATAAAGTAATGATTGGAAATGAATGATATGAGATCACACCATATTATTTTTTCCAAATTCTGATTTCTAAGTATTTGCAGAAGCTCATTATAGAAATAATGTTTATATATATATATATATGTTACATATAATATAATGTATAATTATATTACATATATTAATATATAATTTATATTACATATAAATCTATGACAAATGTGATACTTAAAAAAATTTATTGAGAGAAATAGCCCCTCTCTAATCTTACTCTTTTCTCCTCAACTTAAAGCTAGGTGCAAAGTGTCTTTTAATCAATTATGTCATGAAATGAAAAGCTTTCTCTGGGGTCATTGGAGTTCTGTGCTTTCAGTGTGCCTGATTAAGTGGAATTCTGGAAGAAGAGGTTTGATTTTTCTGCAGAGGACAAGGCAAGTGAAGGACTAGGAAGACTCCATGTCTCTGACGTATTAATCAACCTGTCTCATTAGGATGTCCACATTGCTGGTAGTTAATCCTGTCTTTGATTGACAAAAGCTGCACTATCACTTCTTCGTATATTTTTTTGCTATCCATCCAATATTTCATTCAAAGCTCTCAGTAATTTATTCTGTGCATATATAATTTACTTTTATATAAAGCATCTCAGAACAAGTTGCAATAACTACTTGGGTTTTAAGCTATGTAGGGAATGTGTGTAGTGAGTTAATATATATATATTAAAATTATATGTAGTATATATTATATATTAACATCATTTCTGTAATGCGCTTCTATTCTGCAAATACTTAGAAATCAGAATTCGGAAAACGTATAGTGCAATCTCATATCATTCATTTCCAATCATCCCTTTATCCAGCAAAAATCACTTTTGAAGGTAAATTTTGGACCGGTCCAGCTGAGTAATAAAGAATGATGGGCTCAACATTTAACTTCTAAGTATCTCCCTGAGAATGAGGTCAGGGAAGTAAGAAAGCCAAGTAGGAAGATATATTCCTTGACTTTGAATTACTGTGTCTTCATTCAGTCTGGTCTATATAATATAATATGTATATTTATATATAATATAAAATTAATATAATTATTGCCAGGAAAAAAAAAAGGGAAGATGAAAGGGAAGATCCCCTCATACAGGGAAATTTACAACTTAGCCATTTAGAAACTTGTTAATTGTTTACTAAAGAAAGCCTAAAAATGTGGTGAAAAAGTTACTCTCCTGATAGGTTCATTACTTTGGAATATCACTTTCTGTGGCTTGTGTATAATTGCTATTGCTTGATATTGGACCATTCGTCTGCTGCTGCCTGTCTACAAAGGCTGTCTTCCTATTCCTGTCTTTCAAGGGCACTATGGACATGAAACCACCCTCAACCTTGTGAAACCTGATCTTCACTCAGTTCCTGGATGCTCCTTCCTTTTGTTCTTTTCAGGATAGTTTTCTTCTTTCTGTTTCATAGGCTATGTTTTATGCTTTAGCCCACATTATCTTTTTCTTTATTCTTTGGAGCAATGCAACATTTATTGAGTATATGCTGTGTACCATGACTAACAGAAATGAAATAAACCATCTCTGCTTTCAAAAAACTAACATGATTAGGCTAATAAGCTTTCTTTGGAAGATGCAAGTATCTATGTTTGAGTATAGAAGAATCAGTTTTTCAAGTATTATACATGATCTCAATCTCATTACTTTCTATATCATCATCATCATCATCTTCTCACACCTTATAATTCTATACTACTTTTAGAATTCTAAAAGACTTTTTCCTATTCTCTCATTTGATTCCATGCCAGTTGTTTGATCTATATTTTCCTTTCTCCATTGTAGATTAATAAACTAAAGCTTATAAAATATATCACAAAATTGTAACCTGGGAAGTCTATTTTGGAGCTGAGATTAGAATCCATATTCCCTGATGCTTATCTATATCCTCTTTCCACTAAACCATACTTTTTCACTTAATGATTAGCTAAGATCAATGCATTAAAATGAAGGAAACTGGTACTGGATAAAGGAGGAAATAATTTTGGATCTTGGCACAACATTAGAGATTCCAGCAGTTCTCAGTAGTGGGTTCTGTGTTGTTTATGACTGTGTAAGGACAATTGTATCTAGTAGCACAGAGTTAAGGTACCAGAGTCAACTTTATCTGTTAAAAATGTTTTAGGATCAAACCTGTGACTCAAAGGCAAGAAGAAAAGCTTTCTCATTTCTACCTCTTTTTATATTTTAATTTAACTGTAATGTTTTCCGCTCCTAGATCCCCAGTCTTAATGCCAACACTCTCTGTAGTTCTAATTTTCTTTTATGTATAGGTTAAACAAACCCTTGTAGATCAATACAGGAACACACACACCATGTGTAATCTTGCTTCTAAGAAAAAATTCCTTTCAAGTTTTCAATGATCCATTCTCAAGTAGAATGTTCTCTCTTTCCTTGATAAACACATCTTGTTCTTTATGACCTAACTTACACATTCTAGCTAGACTTTTGAAAAATTTTCTTTGTTTGCTGATTGGATTCTTAACTTCTGATATTCAGTCTTTTATTGTGGTTCTCCCCAGTAACAGAAAGCTTTAGGCATAAGAAAGAATTATGGTGAGACTACCAGTGTTCTCTACCAAGTATTTCAGGTTTTCTCCTTGCCCACATTTCAAAACTGCACTTCCATGCTCCTTCAAAGTTTGCTGTGATCACATGATTTATTTTGAACAGTGAAATTGGAACTTAAAATACTCAACAAAAAAATACAAATAATCCCATTAAAAAGTGGGCAGAATAGACTTTACCACTACATAATATTTGCATGCAAGAAACCTGCCCTTATACCCCCTAAGTACATAAAAATTTTAAAAATAAATTAAATAAAACATTATGCTAAGTGAAAGAAGCAAGTCACAAAGGACCACGTTGTATGGTTCCATTTATATGACGTGTTTGGAATAGGCAGATCTATAGAGACAAAGAATACATTATTGGTTTCCTAAAGATAGGAGGATGGGGGAATTAGAGGGGGACAATTAAGAATTCAAAGGTAGGGTAATAAAAATATCCTAAAATTGCCTGTGGTGATGGGTACACAATTCTGAATATTTTTAATTCCATTAAATTATATACTTTAAATGGGTAAATTGTATAGTATGTAGTTGTATCTCATAAAGTTGTTTTTAAAAAGTAGACAAAGGACATGAATAGACTTTTTTTTTCAAAAGACATACAAATGGCCAATAAGCATATGAAAAAATGCTCATCATTGATCATCAGAGAAATTCAAATTAAAACCACAATGAGAGATCATTTTATACCAGTCAGAATTGCTATTACTAAAAAGACAAAAAATAACAGATGTTGGTAAGGATGTGGAGGAAAGGAAACCCTTATATACTGTTGGTGGGAATGTAGATTAGTACAATCTCTATGGAAAATAGTATGGAGATTTCTCAAATAATTAAAATAGAATTCCCATGTGATCCAGCAATCCCACTAATGGATATTTATCTAAAGGAAAAGAAATCATTATAGCAAAAGCATACCAGCAGCTGTATGCTTACAGCAGCCCTATTCACATTAGCAAAGATGGGGAATCAACCTGTGTCTATCAATGACTGATTGGATAAAGAAAAATGTCTATTTATGACACAATAGAAGACTATTTATAAATAAGAATGAAATCATGTCTTTTTCAGCAACATGAATGGAATTGGAGGCCATTGTCGTAAGTGAAACAAGTCAGACACAAAGACAAATACCATGTGGTCTCATTTATAAGTGGGAACTGAATAATGTGTACTCATAAATGTAGCATGTGGAATGATGGACTGTGGAGAATATGGAAGGATGAGAGGGTAGGAGGGGAGTGGATGGTGAGAAATTACTAAATTGGTACCATATGCATTATTTGGGTGACAGATGCACTAAAAGCCCTGACTTCACCATCATGCAATCTATGGGTGCAACAAAATTGCAAAATTGCACTTGTATCTTATCAATATAAATAAACAAATAAGAAAAAAAAAGAAGTAGTGAGTTGTGGATAAAAGTCTCAAGCTCATCTCTGATTCTTCATGCTATGTCACTCTTTCAGTCTGACCCAGAGCCCACAAAGCTCTGGGCTGTTGGCTGCTCCATCAGCCCCCACTGCCAATGTGCAATGGACATGCAACATGAAGAACAGCTCTTGCTGTGTTAAGCCACTGAGATGTTTGACTTATTTCTTAGTGTAACATAAGACAACTTCTATGTCTTATCTAAATTCTGAAATCAACTAAAGAAACAATGCTGTATGGTCAGTTAAAAATAGACAGGAGAAAGGATGACTGCTACTATTTTGTTGTGTATCAATCAGCATAAGCACAGATGGAAATGTTTCCTTTTAGAATAACAGTGTGAAGTGCTTTATTTTGTTTGCAATTTAAAGATACTGTGTCAATTCACCAAACTGCCCTTTCTAGAGACTTTTAAAATTGACTTCCTACAGGGCTCTAATCTCTGTACTGTTCAACATTGGTGTGCTGACTCAGAGTATAGGTAACATTGTGTAATCAGAGTTATACTGAGGGATTCCTATCACCCTTCACCTTCCCTCCTTTATTTTTTCTCCTATTTTCTGACCATGCAAACATAAAGGCAGTAATTAGATTAAAGGAAGGAAATGTTGATTAATCACCAGAGTTAAAGATTCATGACTTCCGCATGAATATTGGCCACATCCAATTCCAGTGATTTAAAAGAAGAAAACTCTGTCATTGTCAATCATCAAATGTCAGATGTCTAAAATTACTTGATGTTATGAGTTTTTTAGTTTAATCGGAACGTTTCACCTTTCCTTTAAACTCTATTTTGGGAAGAAGCAATAAAACACATTTAAAAATGAGGCCTGTGTTTACATTGTGGCTTTGCTATTTTCTAGATTTTTTTTCACTTTGGACAAATTATTTAAACTCTTTGAAATTTAGTGTTCTCATCTGTGCAGATAATACTCACTTCAAAGAAGATGATGCACATATAGCACATCAAACCTAGCTCCCACCACATAGCAGACATGAAAATCACTGTTTTCTTTTTTTTCTTCAGTCCAGTATTTATTTTGTTATTATTTAGATTACATTTTAGAGTAAAAAGATCAAAAACATTTTCAAACTATAGTGACTATTGATTTTATATTGTTAATATATTTTATACTAATATATATTTAAAATTTCTTTTTTCATTTCAAGTTTTCAGACTGTGCTGGTCTTTTGAGCACAAGGAAAATAGCAAACATCTCCAAAGCAAGTTAAATGTAAGAGGATAAATTGTTTTCCATGCAAAAGTATAACATAAGTGCAAAGTTTTTTTTCCCTATAAGACCCCTTTGTTTTATAGCAATTATTCATAAGGCTCTATGCAATACTGGCAGAGTAATGAGTCCATTTCCGTGGAAATACACTCATTTCTATTCAGCATGCTGGTTCCCAAAGGAATTATGAATTGCTTTCCTAGTTTGAAAATGCAGTTCATGAATCTCAAGGAAAACACATATAAGGAGTCAATAAATAACAGTTTACCTTTACATGTCTAGACAATGGATAAAATGGTTGGAAAAAAACTTAAAAATGAAATAGAAATGAAAATGGAAATTATCGTTATTTGTGGCTATCACTCAAATTCCCACAATCTCTTAGTAAGAAATCCTTCCTAGGATGAAGATAAAAGTGAAGCTTGGGAGGTTGCAGTGGGAATCTGGAAAACCATTACAAAGCTGCTATTTATCATTCAAGTGTATAATCTTCATCTTCTGACCAGTCTCATGTTTCTATAGGAAATGAATGACAGGAGTAATTCAGAGGGACCAAAAGGGGAATGCCACCAATTTTGGAGTATTATATGCAGCACCAGGGTTTGCAGTCTGTTGGCCCATAGACAGGTTGCACTTCTCAGACTTGTATGCATTTTCTCTCTAACTTCTCATTGACTCAATTGCTCCCTGTCTTGCACATCATGTACATGATGTGGCCCAAGGATGGAATATTTGAGTTGAAAACGCTTCCTCTTCTCTGCTCTTCTGTTACAGTGGAGGGAGTGTCTCTCTTCCTATGGATGGCCAGTCACTGTTCTTGTCTTCTGGATCCCACCTCCTCTCTACTGTGCAAGGACTTTGCTCCTGCAGTTATACCGTCTTTCTCCTACTTCGTCAATCTCTCATCCTCTATTGGATGTTTTCCAATCAGCCTAAAGACATGTTTATGCTCATGTCAGCATAAAGACATGTTTTCTGTCTTCCCGTCTCCATTATAACAATGCCCAGTTGTCCCTTGACCCCAAATCCTGCTTCTGTCTTTTCATTTGGGTGCTTAGTGGCCTCTGCTGGATACTGAGCAGCCCCTGCTAGGACATTATACAGTTGTTGGTATGAATGACACATAGACATTAATAAGAGATGAAAGAAAGTGTATTGTTTATACAATAAACAGCAAAAGGATTCTCCACAGAGAAGGGCTTCTGCTCAGTCTGAAGTGAAGCAAGGGCAAAGGATGGTGTGTTGCTTGGCTTGTATTGGTTAGATGGAGGCTGGAGTGGTGTGTGATGGGGACCTGTGTGCTGCCTCAGGTTTGAGTGCTATGAACTTTCCCACAAGCACCATGAGAGGGAGCCCATGGCTTTTTTCTCCCCTTGCCCAGAGGCGGGTGAGGTGTGAAAGTGGTTGGGGCTGAAAGCTTAGAAAGTGGAGTCTGTATCTTTGTTCCCCAGTCTTTCGCTCTCCACTTCAATATCAAACCTCTCCACAAAGCCTTCATTTCTTCACCACCACTGAATTTTTAAACTCGTTTCCATGTAGCCCTTTCTTTCTAATATTCCACCAAATTCACTCACATAGGCCTCCATGTCACCAAATCTAATACCCAGTTTTCTGTCCTCATTTTAGTAGACCACTCAGCAGTCTTTGACATATCGGGTGACATTATTCTTCTTGATACATTGTTTTCTGTTTCAGTGACACCACACTCTCCAGTTTTCCTCCTATTTCCCTGATTGCTCTTCTCAGTCACCTTCACTTGATAGACTTCTCTCTCTGATCTGAAAATTTCAGAGTCATTTAGGACTCTGCCCTCTTTTCTCTGGTTGTGTTGATCTCAGTGCCACAGCAGACATCGCTGCTGTCTGTGGCTTTAAAGATCTAAACACTGGTGAAATTTTATGTCTCCATATAGATATTTCATATGATGTCCAGGTTTAAAACCCAAGCTTGTTCAAAATTCTATTTGGACATCTCATAGACATCTGAAGCTTAAAATTCCTCAAAGAAAGTTTGATTTCCCTTCCAAAATATGTTCCTCCTATAATCTTCTCTATTTCAGTAAATGAGATCATTAAGCTTCCACAACCAAAGCTAGAAACATAAAATCATCATGGATTTCTTCCATTCCCTCACCTCCCACATGCAGTCCATCAGCACATCTCATTTTTCCATCCCAAAATAAAGCTCATCCTGCTCACTCTGTCTAGGGTAAGCCATCACCCGCCCTAAGCCATCATCACTCCTTTCAAGGTCTACTGTGGTGGCCTCCTAATGCCTCTCCTTATTGCCACTCATTTCCCTCCAATACAACTCCTCAGAGAAGTCCGAGTGATATTTAAGAAATAAATCAGGTCATACCATTCTCCTGCTTAAACTTCTCTATTGGCTTACAGATGCACTCAGAGGAAATTCCAACTCCTTATGATGCCACACACAGTGTCCTCAGTGTGGCTGACATTGATTAGGTAATTAGACTACATCTTACACTATTCCAGATGCTTTCCACGCATCCATGTATTTAACATTCATATCAACTTTGTGATCTAAATACTATTATTACTTCTACTTTGTTGCAGAGGAAATGAATCCTGGATATGTTAAATAACGTGCCGAAGGGACACAACCTAAAAACATTGGAGCCAGTATTCAAATCAAGGCCCCCTGGCTCCAGAGCTCACCTTCTAACCACCACATTTTACTGTGTCTCATGAGCAAAGGCATGGATGAAGAAATGGGAATGATTATTCAGAGGCATGAAATAAATGACCATTCAACTATTCCTAAATTAACCTAGAGAAGCAAAGTCCCAGCATCACAGGTCAGGACTAAGAACTTTGGCTACTCAGCAGTTTTTCTGCCAGTCATGGACCTGGGTTTAGCTTGAATGGTAATTGCCTTCTTTCCTTTCAACCCAAGCACATTGTCAGCATGGCAGCTATGGATTTCAGCCTGAGAGTGTCGTGCTGCTTGCAGATGGCAGGAGAGGGCAGCAATGCCAAAATGAGACAGAGTGCATTGCAGTATGCTACATCATTGCCATGGGCACTTAACAGAATTGAATTTACCTTCCTTGTCAAGGTATAAGGTATTGCCACTGTCTCCCAGCAACAACGTTTTGGAACACCTGCCAATTTCTGTCCACTGTGATTAATAAATTTCACAGGTCATTCTGATTGGTCCTAAAATATCAGATCATCAAATCTATCTGCAAAACATTGATATTGAGACCTGCTGTATGCAAGGCAACATGTGGGATACAGATTGAATGAGGCCTGGTTCATGCCCTTAAGGCATGAGAAAGAGACACAGACTTTCACTAAATATGGTAAAAGTGAGTATGTTAGAATGTTATAAAAAGTGTAAAAGTGCTCTCAGAGCACAGAAGAGGAATAGGTTAATTCCATAAGAATAAGTGGGAAGGCTTAATAAAGTAGGTGATGGGTATTTATCAATTTAACAAATACGTATTGAGTGCCTACTATATTTTAGGCTCTAAATGGGTGCCTCATCAATATTCCACTACATTGATTAAATTAACTCATATAGAAAATAAGAGACAATTTCTTGACTGCTCACAGGTGCTTCCCATGATTTGAAAAATTTTGACCAGTTTCATAATTTC
Source organism: Plecturocebus donacophilus (assembly GCA_004027715.1). Taxonomy (NCBI): domain Eukaryota; kingdom Metazoa; phylum Chordata; class Mammalia; order Primates; family Pitheciidae; genus Plecturocebus; species Plecturocebus donacophilus. Next base: position 41,321 of record PVKP010010365.1, read on the forward strand.
TCTTCTTTACAATGCCTACCTGTCTTGGTGGGGGAGAAGAGAAATAAGAGAGGAAGATCCAGTTATTTCTGCTTTGTTTTGAAGCTAGATGTCCAGGAACAAGCTGTTATCAATCATCAGGTACTGAGACTGCCATTGTATATGTAATATTTTGGAACTCATGCTGGACCATGAAATTATGATTGTCATAGGAAAATGGTCCTGTGAACCAGCTGGAAAACATTTTGAAAATAGTCTCTTTTGATTATTTCTGTTTAAAATTGTTCTTGTTAGATAGCTAACTTGCTTTTCATCCAAAGTCTTTTCAGTGTATTCCATAATTACATAGTACCTTTGTGTAGTTGAGATGAGCAATATCTGCTATGATATGCTCTTGAACTTTACATAATAGCTATTCTGGGAAGAAGTCAGGAGACACAAAAGGAAATAACTGCAAAGACAGTAGGATGCACGAACAAAGCAACCTGAAGCTGATGTGTGACACAGTTAGAACACCATTCAAATCAAGTTCCTGACCTTCAGGACATACCTAGTTTTGTTGTAAGCTTTTGAATTTTTCTTTGTGAGAGAGGAGATACAGAGAGGAAGTTTTAGGAAAAGAGTCTTATAAATGCTGTTTTTTTAAGATGATCCCATGGTTGGCACTGTTGCCTGTGTTCATCATTTCTAGGTCTGCTATTTCATGAGAGTTCCAGATAATGATGTTGATTCAGCTCATCTGGCTGGCAAGGAGTCCTCTCTCTCCCTTATTGGCCTCAAAGGTCTATGCTTGGGTACGTGGTTTGGTTTAGTTTAGTAACTTTTCAGAAATCTAAGTTCTCTAAGCTTTGCACCCTCCTTCTGTATGTAAATACATTTTGCTTCCTCCTCTCACTCCCAAGTATCTGTGGGATGGTCATGGATCAAAACACAGCATCAACAACAACAAAATGTAGTTTTGAATGCTGAATTGGTACAGAACACTTGTGATTCAGAAGTGTCTGACTTTCAATCTCTATTAGTGCCCTAATGGGTAGTATGAACTTGGGGAAGTTACTTAATATCTCTAAGCCCCAATTTCTTTACATACACATTGAGAAATAAGACCTTATGGTGTTAAGAAGATCAAATGAGATAATTTATATAGAAGAGTGCTTGGCACATGGTCAGAACTTTGCTCAGTAGAGGGTGAAATGTAATGACACTTAGTCCTAGTGTCAAAATTAATCCTGATCATTTCTGCTGATGGTGCCAGTTAGCCAGCTGAATGGGGATAGTGACACCAAATAATGCCACTCAGGTCCCCCTTAAATAACTAGGCACTCATTCCTAAGAGATTGGCAGTGTTGGCTGCTGACAACTCAAGACTACATTCCTTTCTGGGAATTGCCCTCTACTGATGGGTGTTCCCTTTCCAGGGACAGCTCATATTCAATGACTGGTTGCTGTTGGGTGGTACAAATATCTGACCCCTTTACTTCAATGACAAATACCCCTGAAGGGCTTTCCAGCTTTAGAGCTTTCTGAGTGGTTGGCAAAGGCCACCATTGCAACTGTGTCTCACTTTGGCTTCTGCCTCTGTTTGATCTTGATTTCCTTGCTCCCTCATAGTAGTTTCTGAGAACATATGCCATTAAACCTCCTGCAGAAACATCTCGGCATCCTAGAGTCTCTTTCCTCAGGAGCCCGAGGAAGATAGCAGGCATCTCTATTTGCCCATACCACTTGTGGTGCATCTTTCCTGAAGGAAGGGGAACAAGGTACCACAGGTGAAGCTTCCCAGATTCCTGAAAGTCTACAGTGCTAACCACAGTTCACAGACCAAGAAACAGATGATTATTTTGGTGGTGTCATCAGGATGGCTCTTTCCTTTCTCTCCAAAATTTTTTGTTCACATAGTCTGGTTCAACCCAGACTAATTAAATTCTTTACTTCCTCTACCCTGGAGAGCAGGGTTGAGAGTTGAAGAGAAGACAACTGCTCCTGACATGAAGTCCACACACTCCTCTCTCTCACTGCTTTTTAAGAGGAAGTGACAGACACTTTATCAGGGCAGAAGAGAACCAAATGAGGAAATAGAATGTGAGTTTCAGAAAAGACTGCCTGTCAATCGGACTGTGATTTTGAAGTGACTTAGGTATTACCTAGCAAGACCACAACAGATTTTTGAAAAAGTCACAGAAGCAAGCTCACATTTTGTTAGAGCTATAACTGGCTTGAATCGATACCAGACTGCCCAAAGTTAGCTGACTTTTAGGCCATACCCAAGACTTCTAGCTTAGGAAGATCTCTTTGTTAAGTGAACAGGTTTAGATCAATCGTATAAACAAGCGTTGTCCAATGCTTACTCACCACATGCAAGCCACTCTTTGTCATTTGAGGTTTGTAAAGGATGATCCCTGCCTCTGAGAAGGTTAGGATTTGGCTGGAATCATAAGAGATATTGCATAAAAACTTCAACCACATGGTATTAAATGTTCTGAAGGCAATTCTAAAATCATGATGGTTTTCAAATCAAATGCTTGGAAGGCCACCATCACCATCTACTGTAACTGCCTGTGGCATACAACCTATATCAGGTGAGCAGATTTCTTGGTATGCTAGCCAGCTCAACTGAGTACTCTTACCCCTAAAAGCAAAAAGCTGGGTTTTTTGTTTCCTTAAATCTTGAATATCCAAATCTGTATCTGAGACAATTAAGGGTAAAGTGCCTATAGTGTTCTAGTCAGTGTCTGGTTTGATTAAAAAATGTCCAGTAACTAAGAACCTCAAACGTCAGGGAAAAAAGTTTGTTTTCACATAGCAATACTTCCTTTGGTAATCTGCCATGCAAATAGTCAACAACTATTGAATTCTTAAATCTTTCCAAGTGTTATGCACTACAGAAAATAGAAAAGTTATTAAACGTATGCCTATAGGGAAATGTGAATCACTAAATTGAATCAACTAGAATTAAAAGCTTCATATTTTATATGATTTATATTGAGATTAGCATCTTTAAAAACATAAATTTATTAAAAGAATAAAACAGTGAATAAAGTCGTCTTCAGGCATTAGAAGGTCTCCTTAGCTTTCAAAATGTAGTCAGCCTCTAGAAGCATTCCTGATTGTGTAGGAATGGATTATAAATCTTGTTATGGAACTGATTAACTGAATAGAAACATTTTTTAAAGAAAAATATTTTAGGCTGGGCACTGTGGCTCACGCCTATAATCTCAGTACTTTGGGGGGCTGTGGCGGGTGGATCACCTGAGGTCAGGAATTTGAGACCAGCCTGGCCAACATGGTGAAACCCCTTCTCTACTAAAAATGCAAAAAAATAGTCAGGTGTTGTGGCAGGCCCCTGTAATCCCAGGTACTCTGGAGGCTGAGGTGGGGGAATTGCTTGAACCCGGGAGGTGGAGGCTGCACTGAACCAAGATCGTACTACTGCACTCCAGCCTGAGTGACAGAGAGAGACTCTGTCTCAAAAAAAAAAAAAAGAAGAGAAAAATATTTTATATTACAGTGGTTTAACAACTCATTGCTATTCATTTGAAGCAGGATTTCTTCTTATCAAGTAATGCTGTATCTAAAATCCCAATTTACAAAAGAGGAAAAAATCATGCTTTGATAAAATACATTTCCTAAAATTTACTTGATAAAATGCGTTTAAATATCCTAATTGAGGCTTCTTTGATAACCACAAACATTTAATTCAGTACCTAAATTTTTATTTATTTGTGTTAGCTTCACAATATGGAGAAAGTTAACATTCATACAGATTAGCTGAATATAACTTTTTAAAAACACCGTGCAATTGTAGTGTACTTTTCAAGCAGGTATGAGAAGAGGTGGTATATTTAGAGGTTTCTCATAAAACCTTTTAACCCTGCAACAAGCATTAACATACTGATTTTCTCTAATGTACTATAATTTGGGATTGATGTGTGTATGTTGTTACGATATATTTTTTTTTAAAATAGATTTGCTTTTTAGAGCAGTTTTAGGTTCACAGACAAGTTGAGAGGAAGATACAGAGATTTCCCATATATCCTTTGACCCCACACATGCATAGCCTCCACCATTATTAACAGCCCCCACCAGAGTTTTAAATTTATTGCAATTGTTGAATCTACATTGATACTTCATAATCTAAAGTCCACAGTTTACATTAGGGTTTACTCCTGTTATTGTCCGTTTTATGGGTTTGAATAAATGTATAATGGTATGTATTCACCATGATACTATCATATGGGGTGTTCTCACTGCCTTCAAAATCCTTGGTGCTCTGCCTGTTCACTCCTTCCTTGCCTCTAATCCCTGTCAATCACTAATCTTTTTACTGTTTGTGTAGCTTTGCCTTTTCTGGAATGTTATATAGTTGGTATTACAGATATTTAGGCTTTTCAGATTGTCTTCTTTCACTCAGTAATATGCATTTATGTTTCCTTCATGTTTTTTCATGGCTTGATAACTCATTTTTAAAAATTTTAATTTATATATATTTTTTGAGATGGAGTCTTACTCTGTCAGCTACTGCAACCTCTGCCTCTCACGTTCAAGAGATTCTCCTGCCTCAGCCTCCCTAGTAGCTGGGATTACATGTGTGCTCTACCATGTCCAGCTAAGTTTTGTATTTTTAGTAGAGACGGGGTTTCACCATGTTAACCAGGCTGCTCTTGAACTCCTGATCTCAGGTGATCCACCCACCTTGGCTTCCCAAAGTGCCTGGATTACAGGTATGAGCCACCATGCCCAGCCAACTCATTTGTTTTTAATGCTGAATAATATTTTATTGTCTGGATGTACTCCAGTTATCGATTCATCTACTAAAGGACATCGTGGTCGCTTCCAAGTTTTAACAACTAGGATTAAAGCTGCTATAAACATCTGTGTGCAGATTTTGTGTGGATATGTTTTCAACTCCTTGGGGAAAATACCAAAAAATGAGATTGTTGGATTGTATGGTAAGAGTATATTTAGTTTTGTAAGAAACTGCCAAACTCTATTTTGTAATGGTTTTAAAAATTAGTTTAAAAACATAAATATAAGATTTCAATGACATATTTATAGATTTCTGAAACATTTCTTTCAATGGTAGTCAAATCTCTGCTATAGTGCATAATAAAAATCATAGCAGTAAGAATGTGGAGCAACAGAAACTCTCATTTATTCCTGGTGGGAATGCAAAGTAGTATAGCCACTTTGAAAGACAGTTTGGCAAAAAATAAAAATTAAAACAGCGCTACCTACCCCAAGAAATTAAATTAAGGGGCATATAAAAATATGATGGTTAGATGTAAGTTAGACCTTTTGTCAATGATAGTTATTATTTATTTATTTAAGAAATCTGACTCTACAAGTTACTTTCAGTGTCACCTTGGACCATTTATTTAACCTTTATAAAATGTATTTTTCCCATTTATAAATTGAAAGTAACAGATGCATAATGAATTGTCATGAGAATAAATTAATATATGATATATACTCTTTCCCTTCTTCCTTTTAATTGTAAAACTATTATTATTATTAATTGAATTATAAACTCTATTAACTATCTGTGTCATCCTTCCTCTACTCCACACAGTGAGCAAGAAAATGTTTATTTGTAATAAACGTTTACAGAACCATCTTGAAGGGGAGCACAGTATATTGTTATGTTTCTTACATTTTATCCTGAACATTTATATGCAAATCATTAAAATTTAGTTAAATTAATAAATTTTTTAAAAATGAAAATTGAATCACCTTTAAGAGGATGACATGAAATGCAAAAGCCTGTGTTTACAGCTGCCTGCAGGTCCTTCCCATATGAAGGGCATACAATTGTGTCTGAAAACAAACACCTTAACCTAGGACGCCCTAGAAGTTCTTTACCCATTATATAGAAGGTAAATGTCTGGCAGTTACATTTGCCTTCTTTTTTTTCACTCTCGTATCAATCAGTTGCCAAGTCTTGGCAATGTTCCTGCTTAATCCCAACCTTTGCTACCCAGTTAGGTTTTTATTATGTTCTTCCTGCATTAAACTAATAGCCTCTAATTCCGTGCTTGCCACTGTCCACAAATCTGAACGAGTACCACCCTCTTCTGCACACACATCGATGCCTCAGATGTTGCCTCTGAAGTGAAGTCCAAGCTTCCAGAATTTGGCTCTTTCATCTTCTCAGGCTTATTTTTCATCATTCTTCACATCAAATTTATTCCTGTTCAACACTGAACTGCTTGTAGTTCTGGTACATACCACAGGATTTTTCATTTCTATGTCCTTGAATTTCTTCCTTCTGTCATCTGGATAACCCAGCTCAGGCATAAGTTATTTCCAGAACTTCTTTTCTGAATGTGATCCCCTTTCCCTACTCAGCTTCCTTCAAAATTAGTTTAGATACACCTTCTCTAGGACCTATACATCCCCATTCATTTTTTACCATCATGCCTAGGATAGGACCCTGGGATACTCTCTGTCTTGGTGTCAGTATTCTTCTGTGAATTCCTTGAAGAAAAAGCCAGTGTCTTATTGACTTAGTGTCCTGCATTCTTTCTGGTCCCTGGGAGTCAGAGAAAAATGTGTGTTTCACTCATGAGATAAATGAACTCAAGTGTTGCCAATAGTCCCACATTTCTCAGTGTAATCAGGGGTTAGTCAATAATGTATTACATCTGGCATTTGAGGTTTTTTGATTGCTGATTTTTAAGCACAAACTATTCAGCTTTTCTTTTGCCTTGAGGTTTGTTTTTATAGGACCCCCACAGAGAATACATTTGGGTAATCACATTCATCCTTTATAGTAGTAGAAGTTTCTGTTTATTGGAACTAAACAATTATGAATGTCTGCATGTGTCTTTATGCCCCAGTAGGTGGCCCAGATAATGGGGGAGGCATAAAGTTTAATTGATAGGAATAGTCCATTGTATAATTTGCCTTCTTCAGCCAGAATTTGATTGGTAAACTCAGTAGGACACCCAAGGCCAACCATATCTTTACATTCCTGAGCATATACTGAGGACTTCTTGAGAGCATGGAAACATACCAGCATAATTGTGGGAGATGAGTGCACAGGAGATTTATATGAGAGATTTAAAAGCATCCTGGTATTCTCCTACCAAACTTTGGTGAATCTGGATACTGTAAGCCTCTGATTATACCATAATAGGAATATATATGAACTGGAAAATGTCAAAAAATGACAACTCAGATACCTTGAGAGATGAAAGGTTTAGAATAGGTTTGTTTACCAAGCTAAACAAAACCATGACTATGAAATGCTGTCTGTGGTTCAAGGAGATGGTTGGAAATATACATATTTTCTTTTAAGTATATATTACTATCTAACATACTATATGATTTACTTTTTATCTTGTTTATGTCTGTTTCCTTCTCTGCAATGGAAGTTCCATGAAGGTAAGGGTTTTGTTCTGCCTCATTTGCTCCAGTATCACCAATGCTTAGAATAGTGTGTATAAAATGATAATTCATCAATAAATATGTTCTGAATGAATTATTTAATAGTTTAGTAAGATACATTAAAGTGATAGCAAATACTGTCCAGAATTACATGATGAAGAATAGTTAATTCCACATTCTATGATGACTTTGGTAGTGTCACTATTCCCTTTCCAGGTTATTAATTCATTTTCCATCTGGAACTTAAGATAATTAACAAATTTGGAAATATTTGAAATAAATTCAAGTATTTGCTGAGCACAAATACTGAACCAGGCACTGTTTCATTGTACTTTTAGATTCTTTTTATTTCAGTATCACCCTCAGCCTGGAATTGTTCTATCATATATTATAATATCTCTATAAAAATAAGCATTTCCATTTTAAATATTATAGGGAAGATTTGCATTAAACTATGAATTGAAAATATAATGGAAACTATTTACTAAATCTGAAATTGACCCATATTTACTTTTTTTTCTCAAGACTTGAATGAAATAATCAGCTATTGCACTTACATATACAAAAAAACAAAAATACCTAGCAAATCAGTTTAACTAGCAATATCACAATGATCTCAATAGAATTGTTTAATTTATTGAAAGATTTTATTGGAGAAGAAGAAACTTCTCTAGTCAGGTAATTAATGTAGACCAATATCTTTTTAAGTGTTAATTTCCTTAAAATATATATTTTTCTTTTTCTATATGATCCCTTTTTATTTTTTGAAAGGCTCAAACTACTGTTCTTGAATATTATACAGATACATTGAACCTTGGTCTGTAATAATAATCAAAGGGAAAAAATATTACAATGTATTATTATACATTAAAGAATTTTAACTGAACATAATTACTTTCTTCTCTGTGATTATTTTCTTAATTGCTCAAATAATTATAAAACTTTTCATACAATTTTAGTGAAAGAAGAAACTATAAAGACCATTTAACAGATATGAAGTTGAGACCCAGAAAGCACTTAGCTTAAATATATAGAATTAATCACTGTCAAACTCAGATCATAAGAAAGATATCAGATTTGAAAGAGTATGAATTAACAGATGGAACATAATTGGAAATAAACATTTAAGAAAAAAAAAACCTGTTTAAATAGATGACTTGAATGTTAACAGTGTACTGACATCATTTTTGGCAAAACCAAAACACTTGGCTAAAATATCTCTTTAGCTTCATTAAATTCTAAAAAGCACAAGTAGTTAAGATGTATATGGCCGGGTGCGGTGGCTCACGCCTGTAATCCCAGCACTTTGGGAGCCCGAGGTGGGCAGATCACGAGGTCAAGAGATCGAGACTATCCTGGCCAATACAGTGAAACCCTGTCTCTACTGAAAATACAAAAATATTAGCCAGGCATGGTGGCACGCGCCTGTGGTCCCAGCTACTTGAGAGGCTGAGGTGGAAGAATTGCTTGAATCCAGGACGTGGAGGTTGCAGTGAGCCGAGACTGCACCACTGCACTCCAGCCTGGAGACAGAGCAAGACTCGGTCTCAAAAAAAAAAAAAGATGTGTTAATTGCTGTTCAGCAAGTAAATATTGTTAAGTATTACTAGAAATCTATTTTAAGGAAATCAATACTTAAAAGATGTTGGTCTATATTGATACTAGAGAAGTTTCTTCTTTATTTATTTATTTAGTTTTTTTTTGAGATGGAGTCTCGCTCTGTCACCCAGGCTGGACTGCAGTGGCATGATCTCAGCTCACTGCAACCTCTGCCTCTCAGGTTCAAGCGATTCTTCTGCCTCAGCCACCTGAGTAGCTGCGACTACAGGCACCTGCCACCATGCCCTGTTGGGGGAAGCAGCAAAGGAGAAAGGACTTACAGAGTGCCTACATAAATTGGTTATGACTAACATATAAACTAGGAATAACAGCGGCAAACTGCAGGAGGCCTCTGGGGAGGCAGACTTCTCCATGCCTCATGTGCCAGTGCAGGGTGACCTAGGCTCTACCATAAACATTGTGCTCAAGGACGTAAAACCCCTTTGTAGCAATAAGATGTAACCGGATTTGTAGGCTCCTTGTGAGGCCTGAGTTCCAGGAGCAGCACATAGATAATAGGCTAAAGATAACCACATGTTCTTGTTTTGTGAAACTCCCAAACCACCACTGTTATCAATCTTTAGAATGACACACCAGTTCTGGCTAACTGATTGAGTTCCTGCTCACTGATTCACCCCACCATCACATCACCCTCTCTCCACCGTCACTTCACCTCTACCCTATAGATCAAAGTGATTGTAACCAATAAATACTGTGGGAAATCAGAGCTTGGGGCCTTCACTGCCTCCAGTACAAGTGATGGCCCCCGGTCCTACTTTTCGCATTTTTAACCTGTCCTTTTCTCATTCCTTTATTGCCACCAAACTTGGAGTACCCACAGGTGGTATGTCGGGGCTGGCTCCCTGATTTCTGGTGCCCAAAGTGTGGGGCTCCCTATATGCCCAGGTAATTTTTGTATGTTTTTTTTAGTAGAGACGGAGTTTCACCATCTTGGCCAGGCTGGTCTTGAACTCCTGACCTTGTGATCCACCCACCTCAGCCTCCCAAAGGCTGGGATTACAGGCCCAAGCTGGCACGTCCAGCCTAGAGAAGTTTCTTCTCTTCCAATAAAATATTTCATTAAACTAAATAGCGATTCTGCTGAGAATATTTTGATATTGCTGGTTAAACTGATTTGCTAGTGTTTTTGTTGTTTGTGTATCTTAATATGATAGCTGATTGTATAGTTAGGGCTTGAGAGAAAAAAAAGGGGATTTTCCTTCAATTTTTATTTAGGAAGAAATACTTTAAAAGGAAAAAAGGAAAAGTGCGATAGAATAATATTGTTGTTCTGAATGAAATGGGCTCAATAAGTGGGCTACAAGATTTCTAACTATACATGCAGAATACTTCAATAAAACAAATTTTTCATTATAAATTGTGTCTACTTTTTTGCCTGTTTTATGCATATATTCATTTTATGATAGAATCAAATAGTCAACGCTATTTACAGATGGAACAATCATTTTTTCTTTTCAAAACCAAAAGTAAAAATCCATTTAGCTTTGTTCCCATTAAATTTATGGAGGCAAATTAATTTTCTTTTTTTCTAAACTTATACTGAGCAAACACATGCTGTAGTATATAAAAGAGTTATTATTAAGTTATATAAAACAACATCAACAATCCAAATGGATCATAGTAGGTATAGTGACTGTGAATAATGGCAGTTATACGAATCCATATGCAATTATTTGTTATATTTCTTAAAAAATTGTTTAACATGAAAACATTTGATACATTATTTTAAAATCTTGGATTAACAGTTTTATGCGCACTGGGTGAGGTGGCTCATATCTGTAATTCCAGCACTTTGGGAGGCCAAGGCAGGCTGGTCACTTGAGTCCAGGAGGTTGAGATTAGCCTGGGAAGCATGGCAAAACCCCATCTGTAGAAAAAATACAAAAATTAGCCAGGCATGGTGGCACACCTCCAGTCCCAGCTACTCAGGAGGCTGAGGTTGTGCTGACCTACCCTGTGTTAGCCAAACAGACTCCGTTTTGCTGAGAGTCAGACAGACTCCATCTTAACCTCCCCCTCACCCCTCCCGCCATTTCTCCTTTGAGTGCATATCTGGGTCATGTTCCTGTGCTGGCTCATGTTGTACTTAGAGCTATAGAAACATATAACTGTTGTAAACATATCCTGCTTGGCAAGCACACTTACTATTGTGAATACCCCCTTGATTTATTGTATGGAAAGTACCGAATGCCCCCCCTTGGTAAGCAGCAGTCATGGGAACTGCTTGTGTATAGCCTTCTTAGTTAATCAACAATCATGGGAGCCTCCTGCCTCCTAGTTACCAGCCTCCTCCCCTAACTAGCTTGTTCTGCTTCTGTAAAATTCCACTTTAGCTAGGTTCTCCTTCCCGTTTCTTAAGCAAGGTATAAAAAGAAATTGAGCCCCTTCCTTGGGGCTGAGAGATTTTGAGCATGAGCTGACTTTCGGTTGCTGGCAATATAGGACTCAAAATCAAATTTCAGAGTGTGGTGCTTTCCTAATAACTCACTCGGCTGTAACAGGGTGGGAGTATTTCGTGAGCCTGGAAAGTCAAGGCTATGTTGAGCTGTGAGTATACCATTGCACTCCAGCCTGGGCAACAGAGTGAGACCTTGTCTCTAAATAAATACATACATACAGGTTTACGTAAAGTAAAAACTCAAAACTCCTCTATTGTGCTTGTCCACACAAGTTTACTCCTCAGCCAGAATATGGTAACAGCTTTTGGCTATAAGGTTTTTGTAAAGGTGTTTTCAGACCACTTTCATTCATTTATATGCATGTATTTATATATTTAGAAGTTTGAACAGCACTGAATATAAATGCCATGCATATAAATGAGCATGAATATTTTCTCTTTGCATTCTTCTTATTCTTGGTTTTTTACTTGAAAATGGCTTGGAGATACTGTTATACATTGTTATTTATAGGTTCTCCTGGTTCTTTTACTGGCTCATGCTAGTTCATTGAATGTAATTTATTTAGTTTCAAAATATATTTTAAGGATTTCCTTTTTTCTTTCTTCTTGATTTTGTGAAACAGTGGATGAATTTTCATGACTTCTACTTTCTTCCTTCATGACTTCTACTTTCTTCCTATGAATTCATTTTATGATGTCTGTAACAAGACTATTGAACTTAAAGAATACTATATAGAAAGTTCCATACATTAGCTGTTACATTTCATGAGTTGATTTTAGAAAAGTCTTATCTTTCAGTACAGATGAATAACATTTTGTAGAGTTCATATTATCAGGAGTTGTTGAGTAGACCCCTGGCTGATTTGATTGCCTACCAAATCAGGTTTAAAAGCTTATTAAGTGATTACTGGATTTGAAAGTCTATCAAATAATCATCGTACTTTCTAATTATTAGTAGTATATATTTATTATGAAAATTTTGGAAAATATAGGAAACATGGTAATTTCACGACTTGGACATAACTTATGTTATCCTTTTGGTGAGTTTTTCAAAATTGTTCTGTAGGTATATATCATTGTAGACATATAAGCCTAGCTTCTAAAACTAGGCTTCCTGAGTTCACATTCTAGCTCTGCTACTTGTTATTATGTGTTTTTGAGTAATTTCCATAACTGTTCTAAACCTCAGTTTCTTCATCGATAGGATGGGGATATCATACAGTTGTGAGAGTCTAATGAAATAAATACATTCAAATAACTAGTAATGAATAAATATATTCAAATACTAACATCTAGCCTGTGTTCCATAAATAAATTATTATGTAAACAATTTGGAACATACTGCATATAATTTGGTACCTTTTCTTCTCATTTAATATGTCCTGAACATTTCTCCACATGATTAGTAGTCTTCTTAATTATTTTTAATGACGAAATGGTATACTAGCACATGAACAAATATTTCATATAAAAATCCATTGTCATTGGACAGTTCAACAAGTTAAAAGTTTTATACTATTAAAATAACAAACATTTATAGTTAGTTCTGTATTATATTCTAATACAATAACAACTCTAAAGTGAATGGCCAAGGCCAATAATGTGTGCCACATCTTAAGGCTTTTATACCTGTTAAACTGAACAATGGTTTGATGAATTTTAAAATTCTTTCAGTGTCTTTAAATAAAACAAGTATATTTGCTCCTGATTTATTTCTTATTAGATGAAAGTCTTGGCTTAACAGTGTAAGACAATAATGGTCTTTGATTAAATCTGTGGAATAAATGATGTAACGTAAGAACTTATACATTTAAATAAATGTTGGTTTTCAAAATAATTATCTTAAAAGAGAGAATATACATTTGTTAGGTTCTTGAGTTCATTTATCAAAAAGGTTTTGAAATTATTCTTTGGCAATTGCATAAATATGTGGATTTTTAATATAATGGTATATTATGATTTTCTATAGCAAAGTATAATTAAACTTCATCTCAATATTTTCATTAAAGTTGACTTAAAATAATTAATTGCAATGTTTCTTATTTAATATCCATCTTCTTATCAATCAGAATCTTTTTTTTTCAGCTGGTATGATGACAATGTATTTGGCTCTGGCAATAGATTACAACGGGTCCAAACCAATTCTCAGGGTATCTTGATAACTAGGAGTGGCCTTAAGACCCTGTTTGTCAAAAATACCTAATTGGAAGTGTAGTCAAAAGGTATTTATTAAGGTTTTCGCTTTCCTGATAAAGGACATGGTTGTAGCTACCACCTTTTCTTGTTCTTCACCCTTCTTTCTGCCTTGAATGAGGCCAGGGCAGTTGGGACTGCAAAAGTCATTTTGTGACCAGAGAGATCACCTCAACCTAACTGAGGTTATAAGTCAAGTCAATAACTGCCTATCTCCAGATTTTTTATTGTATGAAGGGAAAAAAGAATTCTTCTATCTTTTTGTGACTAATGACTTTTACTTGACTTGAAGTCATTCCTAAACATAAACACTGCTACTTTTACAACTGCTTTTGAGACAGAGAGTTCATCAAAATTAACTGCTCTATAAGTATTTATGCATTCATTATAAAATAGGTTAGTTTTTAAAGGCATAAGTCAAAGAAATTACAGAATTAGTGTTGGAAAGAACTTTGGAAATCATTTAATTCAGTTGTTCTTAGTGGTGGTTATTCATTATGATTATTGTTGGAACTTTAGAGGAATGCACATGTCTGCGCCCCATGCCCAGGCATTGTGGTTCAGTGGATCCTAGATGGGCTCCAGGAATCTTTGTTTTTTAAAACTACAGGGTGATTCTAAGTTACTGATCTATATCAGTAATCTTTCTCAAACAATGATCTGTGGACTACCCTGAAATATGTAATCTAGCAACAGATTAGAATATTTCAGCCTAGATAGGGAAAGTAACTTTATGAAACTTATTGTTAGACATATGTCAGATGCTGGTAAGTATGAGAAGAAAACAGTCATTGTAAATCAAAGTTAATTATGGATGATCTTCTTTCTAGAAGATAAAAATAGGGGGTTTGATGTTATTTCAACTGTCTCATTTTCCATGAGAATTTCACCTTCAGTTCCACTGTTCAACATTGTTTAGATTTCCAGAGTTGACTGAGATTTAGTCCAGTGGTATGGATCTACCTTGTTTGAAAGATTAGGCTAGGTTAATGAATGAAGGCAGCTTGGAGGGGACTGTTGGCAGAATGTGGTGCTGGTCATCATTGTGCCCTTTCCCGTCCCAATTTCTCTATTACAAGAAAGTGAATTTGCTATGGAAGTTGATAAAAGCAGTTTGATTGCTTTTATTTCAGTTATGTGTGCAATTACTTTATAAATTCTTCCAGACCTCAGTTGACAAGTCAATCTGGTTTCTATTTATTATGTAGTCCCAAATGATTTGTATAATTTATTATTTAATCAATACCCATTCTCTGAAATGAGCTCTAGTAATTTTTAGAGATAGAAGGCAAATGTTCAGAAATAGTTATTATTTCTAGGCCTGAAAGAATAAATTTTCTTAAATCTCAAATTATGACTCATTAAAGATAAGTTATACCACTCTCTCAAGCTCTTTCAACTCCAGTTTAGCCATTTTCCATTTAAACTAGGATAGACTTATTTTATTAATTGGTAGCTGATTCTAGAAAATGTATTTTATATGCATAAATTTCAAATATACAAATATATATGTACATTACATATGTATATATAAATATGCATCATGCATGTATATAGTGAACAGTTATGTTTATTCATGTATATATACAGTTATAAATGTGTATGTATATATAGACACACACATTTATTCTAAAGTATATTACATAGTCTCCTAGAAGTATATAGAAAAAATATTTTTGAAGATTTTTTCTATATTCTCCTACCCCTTTTGCATAAATAAGATCCTGATCTGCTTGTAAAATTTAAGATATTCCTGTAGAATTTAAGATATGCTAAATATAAAAAATGCATCCTATGTAACTGGGTCTTAGTAGCTGTGGTTATCTACGGCCTTGGATATGTTGTCCTTTTGATTTTATTCTAGGCAGCAATTGTCAGAGAAGACCTAGGTTTGAAAGAGTCTAGACTTCTCTTGACTATATTATTGTTGGAACCATTTCAAGGTCAATAGCCTGGGCTTTAGGTACAAGGTTTGCTGAGGTACAAGGCAGCAGGTGCTGTTAGCAGCCTGAACAGAGAAGCAGTATTGTGTTTTGTTGAAGAGCATAGTCTTCAGAGTTTAATCACAGCTTTCCCATTTGCAAAGTGTGAGCCTGGCCAAGCTATGTGAGATCTCTAAACCTCACACTTGTTATCTCCAAAATTTTTTTAAAAAGGATAAGAATTAAATGTGATAACTCTTGTAACAGCACATAGTGTTAGCTATCCCTGGGCCTAGAATGTGGTAAATGCCCAGTCAGTGTTAATTGCCAAATTAATCAAGACTTTTTCATGTACATGGGACAATAAAAATCAGTCCCAAACTAACTTGCATAGCATTGGAAATTAACTAGCTTACATAACACAAAAATCATATTTTCAAGTTTTCAGATTGCCTAGTCTTGCCTAGATGTAGGTTTTCAGGAAACAGTAAGTTTAGTGTCTTTCATCTCTCAATTTTACTTTCTTCTACTTTTGCTTTACTTTCAGATAGGTTTTCTCTGTAATTTACAAAGATGACCCCAAGTAGCTTCTATTTACATGGTCGTTAGAGCAGATATCTCAGAAGGGGAGAGTGTATCTTTCTCAATAGTTCCAAAGAAGTCTCAAAGAAGGCTCTCATTGGCTCAGCTTGGATCATATGTCAATTATTTATCCAATCAATCTAATCACTTGGGCCAGGGTTTTTATTGCTCTGATTAGATATGCAAGGTTACATATTCACCCCCCAGAGGTGGAGATGAGAACTTGTAATTGTCTCTGTGTGTGTTGTGAGTGCAGTATAGGTTATCTGAAACATAGACTGAGAGTAGAAATGAACTTGTTTTCCCAAAGACAAATGGGAGTTCTGTTCTGCTGCAGGGGACAAAGAATGTTGGATATGGTAAAAGAAAATCAATAATGACCAGAATATAATGACCTCCCAAACTACACATATACTCCATATGTAGTTCTTGCCATATTATCTTGCTTATTTTTTATAGCATGAACTCATATTATTAATTTTTCTTTATTCATTGATTCTCCTCCCACTGTACAGTACGTTTCATGACTTCAGGGATTAGATTTATGTTTTTCACTGCTATCACACTGCCTGAGTCTGTAATAATACTCTTTTATTTTTAGCTTAATAAATGTTGAATAAATTTAAAAAATAAATATAATTGATGCACTGTTTTTGTTATTCAGTGTGACATGCTAGCAAGGACGTCATTTTCAAATTCCCTGCTTTCTTAGAAGAAAATATATATTTTTTTTACCTTTACTAAGAAATTCTTGTCACCATTACTTTGTTTTCTGTGGCTGTAATTAGGCCAGCATCTTTAAGTCCTTTACCCATAATCTCACAGCTTCAGCCATGTAAATTCCACTGCAAACACATGGGCCCAGTTTTCTAACTGGTCATTTGCAAAGTGTTATAATGAGCTTAGAATAGATTGCTGATGTTCTCACTCATAAGTGGGTGTTGAACAATGAGAACACATGGACACAAGGAGGGGAACATCACACACCAGGGCCTGTTGGGGGTTGGGGGTCAAGGGGAGGGTTAGCATGGGGTGGGGGGATTGGGGAGGGATAACATTAAGAGAAATACCTAATGTAGATGACGGAGGGGTGGATGTGGCAAACCACCATGGTATGTGTATACCTGTCTAACAATCCTGTATAACAATCCTGCGTGATACCTATCTAACAATCCCCCAAACTTAAAGTCTAATAAATTATTTAATGCAAAAAAAAAAAAAAGAGAACAGATTACTGAGTAATCTGAGTCTTTGTCATCAAAGATAATGTCTTAGTCTGTTTATGCTGCTACAACAAAATACCTGAGACTGTGTAATTCATAAAGAATAGAAATTTATTTTCTCACAGTTCTAGAAACTGTGTCCAAGATCAAAGTGCTCACAAGTTTGGTTGTCTGGTGAGGGCTAATCTTTCCTCATATAGCAGAAGAGCAGAAAACAAGCGAGCAAGCTAGCTGAATGCTGCATGAAGCCTCTTTTATAAGAGCTTTAACCCCATTAATAATGGAGGAGCCCTCATGGCCTAATTACTTTTCTTTATTTCTTCCTTTTTTGAGAAAGCAGTGGATTATTCAGTAAATACATGGAGAACATCAAAATTCAAAAACCATATTTAATCTAAGAATCTGTGAACAAAATTAAAGCATATTGCCTGTTGAAGTTGAAGGTAACAAGAACTCACATATCTATTAGCCATCTGTGGAAATGTCCCCAAAAAAATTATGCCTTGAAAGAAAATACTGTTAATGTAGCTGAGTCCGGATTGCCTACTCAAGTTTGTCTAAAGCAGCAGTGAATTCCAAAAGTAAGATAAGCATGATCTAATTAATTGTACATGTTCTAAATGAAATGATGATGGAATGACAAACACTTTTTGTGCCTGATAAGCCTATTAATAAAGAAGAGGGAGATGGCTATTTGACTGTTTTATCTGTGGAAGAGAAAAACCAATCATAGATATTCTGGTTATAACACAGAATACTTTGGTGGGAATGGTGCACTGGTGTATTTGTTCTTTCTCACACTGCTAAGGAGAAATACCTGATGTTGGGTAATTTATAAAGGAAAGAGGTTTAATGGACTCACAGTTTCACATGGCTGGGGAGGCCTCACAATCACAGCAGAAGGTGAAGGAGGAGCAAAGTCAGGTCTTACATGGTGGCAGGCAAGAGAGCATGTGCAGGGGAACTGCCCTTTATAAAACCATCAGATCTTGTGAGACTTACTCAGTAGTACGAGAACAACATAGGAAAAAAGTGGACCTCCATGATTCAATTACTTTCCACCAGGTGCCTCCCATGATACATAGGGATTATGGAAGCTGTAATTCAAGATGAGATTTGGGTGGGGACACAGCCAAACTATATCAACTAGGTACCCCAGTTTGACTCTACAGCACCTTTATTGTGTTTCTGTACCTATGATTGCTATTACCCCTGATGATGACAGCTGTTTTCTTGAGCACTGAAGGACTCTTAATCATTTGAAATTCATGATCTCATTTTAATACTTGAAATAAGTATAAATTGACACAATTATTTTTTTCCTGTTGTTTTTATGAAGGAGAGAGGTTTTGAGAAGTTAGATCAGTTGCCCAAGATTGTGCAGCCAATGAGTGGAATAGGAGAGCCTCCAGTCCAGGTCTGTTTCACTATAGAGTTAACATGTTCATGACCACTATCAGCCCTTCTGATGGCTATTTTGATGTCTTTGAAATGATCAGTCTAAAGTTAAATCTATAAAAATGTCATGTAGAGAGCTAAACCCAGGACCCATTATCAGCCAACCAAAGCACAGACAGTTCATGAGGCCCACTCTGAAATAGCCAGTTGAGTTTCCCCTCACAGCTTTAACCACATTACTCTACCATTCACTAACTAGTTTGTCTAAGGTAAGCACTGGAGATCACCTTAATGCTGCTTATGTGAATCTTTAAAATCCTATTATTGGTTTCTGAAGGCTTTCATCCATCACCCCCTTGTGATGAATCTCTAACAAGGCATTTGCCCCTCCTTTCACTTTCAGATTCCCTCATCCTCAATAAATTTCTCTGTGAAACCACAATTAATCTTGAGTAGCACATTAACCTTGTTCATATCAAAGTAACCCTGCAGGTTTTGCAGTTTTACATGCGATTAGAGACAGATACCTCACACGCTTCGAGTCTCCTTTCACCATGCGCAGAAGGATAAGGATGAACTTTCTGACCTCTGCTCCCATTTATCTCTGTTCCCCAGGCAGGCTTGGCTATCTGCAGGGCCATTCTAGCCTCCTAGCTTTTACACAACTCTGGCTGATCTGTCTGCGTTTTTCTCTCTTATCTGCTTATCATCTAATGAAAATTCCTTTGCATCTTTTCATTTTCTTTAGTGCCATTGCTCAATAAATTAGTTGAACTAAACATTCAAACTTCTCAAGCTACGTAGAAAATCTAAACCTTTTAATTAACTGATTAAAAAAAAATCCCTGTTTAATGTCTGAGACTGGATTCCCCTTTAGAGAGCATTGTGTTTTTGCATTCAGAAACTCAGCTAATAACTCATACTCACTATGTCTCTGAAAGTAAGAAGATTTATTAATACATCAAGATTCCACTAGAGACAGCCTCTTCATGCAGTCTAGTTATCTGGTGACACTCAGTGATAAGCAGAGAAAGCCATGCTCAGGCTCAGAGCAAAAAACCTTTTACATAGTGTGATCAGAAGGTGACATGACCCCCCTTATCACCCATCTATAGTCACTTGCTCATCTGCTATGAAACTTAACATTTCAACCATTTAAATAATATTTCAAATTTAGACTTTAGAAGCCTTTTTAAAGTATAATTAAGTCACCTGAGAAGGGTCACCTTTCCAGACATTAATGGCTATTAACATAAAATTAAGGATTAGTTTTGAGTCACTTCAATGACTCAAGAAGGACACGAAGAGAATAATAGAGTGATATGACAAACTTAGATGTGATGAGGTGTCGGGAATGTTTTACATCAGGTGACTCGACAGCTGGAGGGCAGGTTTGGATGGGACATTGCAGTAAAAAGTTCAGGAGTGTCAGAGTGAAGGATTTTTGTCGACATAAATGAGGGGGGTGGCGGAATACCTACAAAGGTTGAAGTGGGTTGAGAGTCTGGGAAAACGTTAAAGTATATATGTCTATTTTTAAATTTTGTCAAAGGCTTACAATTATTTTAAAATGGATAATTTTAACTTAATATTTGTTTCTTCTTTTAACAGAAATCTTACCAAAGAGCATAGCAAAGAGCAAAGCAAAGGCATTGCTATATCTGATGAAACTGGTCTGCCAATATGTGTTTCTCATCGTTTCCTAACCGAAGCTCCAGATTTAATGAAACTGGAAAGAGGTACGTGCCTCAAATGGAAAATTTTCAAGTTCCCTTATGGAGAATGGCATTGAGCAGATCCTTTAGGTTCAGTTAACTAGCATGTTTCACTAGTTTAAAGCCTCATAAAATATATGTGAGATGAAAAGAGTATGATGTATGGAATTTACAATGTAGAGAAGTGCTTTTTAAACACAACATTGAACACTTAAAGGTAAAATCATCAAATAGAGAGTAATCAAGAAGGAAAAGGAAGGATAGCTGATCTGCCTATGAGTTCAACACCAGCAGATTAAGTACCTCAAGCTGATTATTAGTCCCTAAGAGGGAAACAGTTAAAAAGACCAAGTGGCCAAGCATGGAAACATAAAACTCCTATTGCAGAAAGATGAGTTTTGAAAATTAGACGAAAAGGTGAAAGCTATTATTGTGGAAAAGGAAAATCAGTAGAACAAAGATCAATAAGAATGACAGTGTCTGGGAAGCCCAACTCTATTTTCTGAGGGTGACAAACTCAAAGGGCTTCAGAAATAAAGAAAAAATGGGACCGAACCTGGTGGTCAAGAAACAAACAAGCAAACAAAGAAGGGCTGAGCAACCAGACATAACCTGAGGGAAATCTACATCAACAGAGAATCTTAAAGAAAAAAAAGAAAGTATAGGGGTTTGGAATTACTTTTTTTGAGGAAATCAAGTAGAATCCCACTATGAAATAATTGCTTGAGAAAGAACACATCTCTTTAAAGAACAAATATAGGGACAGGGACTTATTCTCACAAGATACTAGAATCATAATCTTTGTGAATCTCTTGCGCTGTCCTGGGAATTTGTTCTAGTTCTGGAGTCATAGGGGATATATACAAAACGACAGTCATGGGAGAGTAAGAGCCTGTTTTATTTTTTAAATCATGTTTTAAATTAAGCCATTTAGTGGATAGATATAAAGAAAAATTGGAAAACAATTTAAAAATCCGGAAAAAAAAATGGGTAGGGAAAGAAGTGGTCATATGCAAATTAAAAAAAAAAAAAAAGAGGAAGAACATAAAATAAGAGGAAACAAACCTAAGATTTTTTTTTTTTTTGGAGACTTTATGAGGTACCTGGTACTGTAATAGCTCTTTTATAGTCTAATTCTTTTTAACATTTCAAAAAGTATTCCCATTTTACAGATAAAATTGAGGCACAGATCTAAGTATTACATAGCACACACAGCTGCTTTTATTTATAATCAAGGTCAATCTCTGTGACTGGAACTACCATACTTTTCTATGACAGGTTTCTTAGATTTGGATTTAGAAGACCTAGATTCATTCTTACAGTCTTGCCCCGTCACATATCAGCTATGATGTTTTGTTTTGTTTTGTTTTAATATGGAGTCTTGCTCTGTCACTCAGGCTGGAGTGCAGTGGCGCAATCTTGGCTCACTGCAGTCTGGCTCCCAGATTCAAGCTGTTCTCTTGCCTCATCGTCTGAATAGCTGGGATTACAGGTGTGCACCACCACCCCTGACTAATTTTTGTATTTTTAGTAGAGATGTGGTTTCATTATGTTGGCCAGGGTGATCTTCAATTCCTGGACTCAAGTGATCCACCTGTCTTGGCCTCCCAAAATGCTGGAATTACAGATATGAGCCACCATACCCAGCCTGATGTTAAATTAATGCAACGATTTGTTTATTTATTAAGTGCTTACTGTGTGCCAGTGGTGCTTCTAGATACCTAGGAATCAGCAATGGATTAAACAGAGAAAAATTCCCACTTTTATACAGCACATATTCTAGTGGGGGTACGTGCTTGCAGGGGCCCTGAGACAAGTCAATACACTTCTCTCAGTTTATCTCATTACCTCTAAAATGAGACATTTATAATATGTCATTCACAAGGTCTGTTTCTATGACTGAACTTGGCAACTATAAACTGTGATATGCTTTACAAATACTATTCTCTGATCACCTATAACATGCCTGGCATGCAGTGATGCTCAGTAACTGCTGCATGAGAGGGAAGGAAACAAAGAGAGAAAGGGAGGCAGGAGAGTAGGTTGGAGTGATGGCTGTAGGTGTTCTTCAGTGGCTTCTGGTTATAGATGATCCAGTCATATTTCAAGGCAAAAGCAGAGTACAGTATTGGCAGAGATGGATCTTTTCAGTTCAATCCCATGAATGTATTACTTGAAAAAGTAAAATTATAGTCTGTGCTTCCAAAGCAAATAGTTGATATTTGAAGCTGGAATGGTAGGACTGATGTAGGGATCAGTAAAGCAACATCTAGGGGGATCACATGGATAAGACTGAGACATTCACACTCAAGGAGCCAAGTGTTAATAGTACAATGGATGTTAGAGTTTGTTCCAATTCCCCTGGCCTTCTGCCCTCCTTACCTTTTAAGGGAAAAAAAGCAATTCTGGCATGGTTGTACATAAAATACCAATTACGGTTAAAATGGCACCAAATCTCAGGCCTAGACTTGGCATCTCCCGCTCTGTCCATGACAGGACATTATCTTTACTGTCCTTTAGATATTTCTGGCTCATTCAGGTCCCAAGGTGTTGGAGTCCGTGAGATCGGCACGTCTGCCGGGGGTCTCTTGACCAGCAAGAGGGTCCTAATACCTGGAAGAGAGAGTGCGTGGAAGAAAAGAGAGATAGAGAAAAATGGGTCTGGAGGTCTGAAATGAGCTGTGCTCAGATCAGCGATTTATTCTTTGTGCACAAGCGCTTATATGTGTTTTTTCATACAGTGACTGTCGTAGGTCCCATTACAAAAGTTTTATCAGGAGGGAACAGAAAATTACAAAGTAAGCATGGGAGGGGGTAGCATACAGGTTTATCTAAAGATCGCTGAACCCAAAACAAACAAAAGATTCTTATCCTATAAAGATTCTTATCCTCTTATCAATGACTACAGTTACAGTAAATAACATCAAGGGGAGCAATAATTTGAGGGGTAGCATTTTTCTAGTAACATGTGAGCGATCATGGGATTTAGTGAATGCAGGTAAACAGAGTCATAAAACCAGCCCAAAACGGGAACTTCAAGAGACAATGGTCTCGTAAATAGTCACGCAGGCCTCACCCAGACATGCCATTAGCTCAGTGGATCAAGAATAGGCTTCTGCAAACTCAGGCCTCTATCACTTC
>PVKP010010366.1:0-20533 GCA_004027715.1 Plecturocebus donacophilus
TCACCTGGTTCCCACAGGTGAAAGTCTTTAGCAGCCAGCGCCCTGGCACGGGGCCGCAGTCAGAGGGGTTCAAGAGAGCCGCCAAGATCCCAGTCCTTCAGGAGCTCTAGGCCAGCTACAGATGGCCTCAGGTACGTGGGGCTCTGGCCTTGGGGGAGGTGTACACGTGTGTGGCATGTACTGTGGGCCTGCCTGAAGCAGAATGAAAACTGGTCAACTTCAAGGTCATTTCTGAATCGAAATGTAATGAATCAAGTATACAAAGTGAATCAAAAGGAAATACTTGCGGAAGCCCTATGAGAAATTAATTGGTTGGTTTTGCTCTGGGCAATCATGGAGGCTTCCTGGAGGAGATGAAATTTAAACAGTGCCCTGAAAGATAAGGAAAATTAAAGAGAAAAAGGAGAGAAAAAAGTTAGGGCTGCTCTATGTCTATTCTCTTCTACCTTCTCCTCTTTGAACTCAGAAAGGCAGGCTTTGCCTCAGATCCTTCTGCAGCCTTCAGGGAACAGAGGGCTGTGAGAGCGGCCTGAGAAGCAGGCAGAGGGTCCCTGCCTCTCACTATCCCACCTGAGTGAGATCAGCCCCACAGCTCTTGGGCCTGGTCCTATCTCCTCGGGCCTGGCTTTGAGGTCCCCAATCTTCCTATAAAGCCCCCAGGCCCACCCCTCTGTACATCACAGCTCCAGGTCATACCAGGGGGAAATGCCCATCAGCCTTTTCCTTCAGCCTTCAGGGGTCAAGCTCTCAATCGGCAATTGTCTCAGAAAGACCTGGAGAGCTTTAAAATATCCAGAGTCCGGGCCTCGCCCCTGCACCTCCACACTCAGACCATCCTGAAGCAGAGCCTTGCTCTCTGGGAAAGCTCCAGCAGGAATGCTGATGGGCTTGACAGGCCAGGACCAAGACCCACCAGCCAGGGCCAAAATCAGGGGAGAGGACAGGCAAGGTGGCTCATGCTGTAATTCCAGCATTTTGGGAGGCTGAGGCAGGCAGATCACAAGGTCAGCAGTTTGAGACCAGCCTGGCCAATATAGTGAAACCCTGTCTCTACTAAAAATACAATAATTAGCCAGGCGTAGTGACACGCACCTGTGATCCCAGCTACTTGGGCGGCTAAGGCGGGGGAAGTGCTTGAACCCTAGAGGCTGAGGTCGCATTGGAGCCAAGATTGAGCCACTGCACTCCAGTCTGGGCTACAAACTGAGACTCCATCTCAAAAAAAAAAGAAAACTCAGGTGAGAGAGGGAGGGAGGAAAGAAGGAAGAGGGAGAGACAGCTGCCCAGGAGAAATGTCCAGAATGCCCAGAGGCTCGGGGACAGGTGGAGAGCGAGGCCACAGCGAGAAGGGGCCCCACAGAGAACGAATGTTCAGAGCAGCCACTGGATTCTGCTCTATTCCTGGGGCTTGAAGACTGGGACCGGGGACAACCGTTTACCACCAACCAAGGCAGGAAGCCACAAAAGGCCCCTAGAGAGGGCCTCCTCTCCACTCAAGTTTTTTTTGCCTCTGTGAGAGCAAACACTACGTTATCTGTTCACTGTTGTCTCCCTGGAGCCTGGCACATAGTAGATGCTCAATAAATACTCGTTGAAAGAAAGGACTGAATGAGCTTTAAAAGCTAGCCCATTTCCTCCCTCATAACTCTCATGGTTTTCTGAGTCTGTGGGTTTCTTATACAAAACAGTGGTGCTGAGAACTTTGAGTAGAGAGGAAGCGAAATGTTTAGTTTGGGTTCCCTCTCTCATTCTCCTTCCAACTCTACTTCCTAAGGATTTTGGAATCTGGATATATGGACCGGCAGAAGGGGAGGTGTTGTTATAGCCAGCTGTCCACAGCCGTTCTTCCAAATCAGAAAGCTGGAGGGGGAGGGAGTGAGGTGGGAGAGAAGCAAGCAGAGAAGGGAGGAGTGTGCAGGAGCACGCAGCGGCTGAAAGGTGTATGATCTACCCAGAGAGAAAGCGGGAGGCAGCCAGGCACGGTGGCTCATGCTTGTAATCCCAGCACTTTGGGAGGTCGAGGCAGGTGGATCACCCGAGATCAAGAGTTTGAGACCAGCCTGGCCAACATGGTGAAACCTCATCTCTACTAAAAAGACAAAAATTAGTTGGGCATGGTGGCGTCTGCCTGTAATCCCAGCTACTCTGGAGGCTGAGGCAGGAGAATCGCTTGAATCTGGGAGACGGAGGTTGCAGTGAGCCGAGATTGTACCACTGCACTGCACTCCATCCTGGGTGACAGAGGGAGACTCTGTCTCAAAAAAAACAAAGCAGAGGCTGGGGAAGGCACCTACATGGTTAACCAGTCCCCAGGAACCTTCTCTCCAGAGCCTCCGTGGAGAGGCACAAGGCACTGCCTTTCTGTGTGCTATACCCAGGCGGGACCCTAGATACGTCCACGCAGGCCTGGAAACGCTTCCCCCAGAGGAGGCAAGAGGATAGGGCCATGCTGCTGTTAGCCTCGGGGGCCTGACATTCCCACACACCCCTCTCCAGTCTCCAGCCCAGCCATGCCCCTCCCACCTCCCACACACACCAGCAATTACTCAGACCAAACACTCCTGGTGCCTCAGGGGATGGGGACAACTCCAGATGACAGAGCGGCTCTTCCAGCTGCACACCTCCAGGGAAGCTGGCTGGAGAAGGCCTTGAGCTGCCAGCCTCTTGGCCCAGGCCCTCTCCCAGGGAGGGGCAGGGTGCCGGTGGGGAGGGCTGGCTGGATGAGGATTGCGCGCTGCCCTGACATGTGGCCAGGGCCACCATGACATGGCCACAGATTATTGGAATTGGAAAGGCCTCTCATTTCACTAGCAGAGAAACTGAGGCCCCAGGAGACTTGGCTAAGACCCCACAGATGGTGAATACAAAACTGGGACTCACACCCAGCTGCCTACCCAGAAAAGAGAAGAGCTCCTGGACCAGCCCACCCTACGGCCTTTCACCTGGAGCCCTGGGGAGGGCCGGCTTCCTGGCCGGGCACATCTGTTGTTGCTAGAGCAGTTTTCTGGAAAACCATATAAATCCATCGCAGGCCTTCCAGTGCCTGCACCTAGCCTGATCACTTAGGGCTGGCTCTTGGCTTCCCCAGGCCTCAAAATAACTGGGCTGTTTGATTAAAATGCAGATTCCTGGACCCAGCCTGCCCTTCCAAATCCAAATCTCTGGAGATGGAGCCAGGAATCTGCCTTTTTATCTGGTCCCCTCTCCTCTAACCCTCTCTACAACTACCTTCAGCCAGCTTACCAGACTTATCTGGTGTCCTGTTTAAAACACAGGTCCCAGGTTGGGTGAGGTGGCTCACGCCTAGCACTTTAGGAGACCAAGGTGGGTGGATCACTCGAGGTCAGAAGTTGGAGACCAGCCTGGCCAACATCTCAAAACCGCATCTCTACTAAAAATACAAAACTTGGCAGGGTGCAGTGGCTCACGCCTGTAATCCTTCCCACTTTGGGAGGCTCAGGCTAGCAGTTAAGGAGGTCAAAAGATCGAGACCATCCTGCCCAATATGGTGAAACCCTGTCTCTACTAGAAATACAAAAATTAGCTGGACGTGGTGGTGCACGCCTGTAATCCCAGCTACTCAGGAGGCTGAGACAGAATTGCTTGAACCTGGGCGGCGGAGGTTGCAGTGAGCTGAGATTGCGCCACTGCACTCCAGACTGGCGACAGAGCAAGACTTTATCTCAAAAAAGAAAAAGAAAAACAAAAGTAGGCACCAGACCACTCCTCCAGAGTCTGGCTCAGTCTAGCTGAGGTCAGGCCTGGGAATCGGCATTTTTGCAAACATCCTTGCCAACTCTTGGAGAAACGGTTTCTCCCTTTGCTTTGAGGTCCTTAATGCAGAATTCTAGGAGAAACCACAGATGGCCTGGGCAGTAGGAGCTCAAGATTATGTGGAGGATGATTTTCCTGGGGTGGGTGCCCCAACTCTATCAATTCCTGGAAGAGGTCCCTGACCCCAAATAGGAGTGTCAAAGGAGCCTGGATCCTGGACTGATGTTTAGAGAGGAGGGAACCTGGAGCAGGGTATCCCTTTGGATCACACATGTCTGGAGGCCTGAGTTCGAATCTCTGTTAGCCAGTGCTGACACCCCAGTCCTGCTTGAAGGCTGAGCCCAAATCTGTACTCCCCCAGACAGTGTATCCAGTTCAACCACCCCACCCTGTCTCCAGCTGCCTGCACCTCCTCCTTCTCTTCCTCTTGGTCTTTCTCCTGAACCTCCCCCGTCCGCTGCCTATCCCTTCCCCACCCTCATCAGCAGGCATGGAAGGGGTGGGCTGTGCACAAGCCGGCCACCGCTCTCCTGGAGGGGAATTTCAGAGGCAAGCCCATGACTGCGTCGTCATCACTCTGTGCTTAGGTCTGGGGTGGCCCCGGGAAAGGAGCTTGTGTAAGTCGTGTGGGTGGAGGTGGGAGGAAGGCAGGGATCTGATGTCGGAGGCTCAGACTCAGCAAGCAGGTCAGCCCTTTCCTGCTAGAAGCCAGCCTCAGCGCCTCCGCTGCCCTTCACGCCTCCAGCAGCCACACCTCCTGTGGATGTGTAGACAGGACACATGGAAGGAAAGCAAACTGTAACTCTCCACTGAGTGGCACTGGACAGTGCTACTGGTGTCTCCACCCCAGTAGCAGATAGATGGTGATAATGATGCCCTGTCTTAGTTCATTCGGGCTGCTGTAATAAAACACCATAAAATGGGTAGCTTATAAATAAAAGAAATAGATTGTTTATGATTCTGGAGTCTGGGAAGTCCGCAGCCAAGGTGTAGGCAGATTCAGTGTCTGGTAATGATCAGCTTCCTCTAAAGCCATCTTTTTTTTTTTTTTTTTTTTCCCCACAAGGTCTCCCTCTGTTGCTCAGGCTGGAGTGCAATGGCACAATTGTGGTTCACTGTATCCTTGACCTCCCAGGCTTAATCCTCCCAGGATTGCTTAATCCTCCTTCCTCAGCCTCCCAAGTAGCTGGTACTAGAGGTACATGATAACACAGCTGGGTTTTTTTTGTTTTGTTTTTTGTTTTTTGAGACAGAGTTTCACTCTTGTTGCCCAGGCTGGAGTGCAATGGCACCATCTCGGCTCACCACAATCTCTGCCTCCCAGGTTCAAGCAATTCTCCTGCCTCAGCCTCCTCAGTAGCTGGGATTGCAGGCATGCGCCACCATGCCAGGCTAATTTTACATTTTTTTTTAGTAGAGATGGGGTTTCTCCATGTTGGTCAGGCTGGTCTCAAACTCCTGACCTCAGGTGATCTGCTCACCTCAGCCTCCCAAAGTGCTGGGATTACAGGTGTGAGCCATCGCACCCAGCTGGATTTTTTTTAAATCCATTTTTCTGTAGAGACAAGATCTCCCTGTGTTGCCCGGGGTGGTCTTATATTCCTGGTCTCAGTGATCCTCCCACCTCTGCCTCCCAAATTTCTGGGATTGCAAGCACAAGCCAACGTGCCTGGCCTAAAGCCATCCCATCTTTTATTTTTATTTTATTTTTGTTTATTTATTTTTGAGACAGAGTCTCGCTCTGTTGCCCAGGCTGGAGTGCAGTGGCGCGATCTCAGCTCACTGCAACCTCTGCCTCCTGGGTTCAAGCGATTCTCCTGCCTCAGCCTCCCGAGTAGCTGGGACTCCAGGTGCACAACACCGCATCCAGCGAATTTTTGTATTTTTAGTAGAGATGGGTTTCACCATTTTGGCCAGGATGGTTTCCATCTCTCTTTTTTTTTTTTCAAAGATCGGGTTTCACCATGATGGCCAGGCTGGTCTTGAACTCCTGACCTCAGGTGATCACCTCGGTCTCCCAAAGTGCTAGGATTACAGGTGTGAGCCACCGCGCCCAGCCAGTTTCCATCTCTTGACCTTGTGATCCACCCGCCTTGGCCTTCCAATGTGCTGGGATTACAGGTGTGAGCCAAGGTGCCCGGAACCTTTTTTTTTTTTTAGATGGAGTTTCACTCTAGTTGCCCAGGCTGGAGTACAATGGCACCATCTTGGCTCACCATAACCTCTGCCTCCCAGGTTCAAGTGATTCTCCTGCCTCAGCCTCCCGAGTAGCTGGGATTACAGGCACACCACCTCGCCCAGCTGATTTTTTGTATTTAGTAGAGATAGGGTTTCACCATGTTGGTCAGGCTGGTCTCAAACTCCTAACCTCAAGTGATCCACCCGCCTCAGCCTCCCAAAGTACTGGGATTACAGGTGTGAGCCACCACACCCAGTCCAGGTTAGGCATTCTTAGTCACAGGATGAGATAGGAGGTCAGAACAAGAAACAGTTCACAAAGTCCTTGCTGATAAAACAGGGTATGGCAAAGAGGCTGGCTAAACCCACCAAAACCAGGATGATGGCAAAAGTGACCACTGGCCATCCTCACTCCTTATTATATGCTAGTTATAATGTATTAGGATGCTAAAAGACACTCCCACCAGCGCCATGACAGTTTACAAATGCCATGGCTTGGTGGCTCACACCTGTAATCCCAGCACTTTGGGAGGCCAAGATGGATGGATCATGAGGTCAAGAGATCGAGACCATCCTGGCCAAAATGGTGAAACCCTGTCTCTACTAAAAATACAAAAATTAGCTTGGCGTAGTGGCACATGCCTGTAGTCCCAGCTACATGGGAGGCTGAGACAGGAGAATTGCTTGAACCCAGGAGGCAGAGGTGGCAGTGAGCTGAGATTGCGCCATTGCACTCCAGCCTGGCACCTGGAGACAAAGCGAGACTCTGTCTCAAAAAACAATTAAATAAATAAATAAACAAATGCCATGGCAATGTCAGGAAGTTACCCTATATGGTCTAAACAGGAAGGGGACCCTCAGTTCCAGGAAATCCCCACTTATGAATTATCCACTCCTTGTTTAGCATATAATCAAGAAATGGAGATGGTCTTCTTAATGCCTCTCAAATTATTTCCATTTTTTTTTTTTTTTTGAGACAGAATTTTGCTCTTGTTACCCAGGCTGGAGTGCAATGGCGCGATCTTGGCTCACTGCAACCTCCGCCTCCCAGGTTCAAGCAATTCTCCTGCCTCAGCCTCCCGAGTAGCTGAGACTACAGGCGTGTGCCACCATGCCCAGCTAATTTTTTGTATTTTTAGAGACGGGGTTTCACCATGTTGACCAGGATGGTCTTGATCTCTTGACCTCGTGATCCACTCGCCTCGGCCTCCCAAAGTGCTGGGATTATAGGTGTGAGCCACTGCGCCCGGCCTAAATTATTTCCAAAAACCCTCTCCTCATCTCATGAAAGCCCACCCTGGTCAAGATTGGACTTTCATAGGCCAGGTGGATGGTAAGTCCGCCCTGGATTAGGGTGACTGAGCAGGGCTTTTGAAATGTAAATGAGGATTGTGTTTTGATTCTGCCTGTTCCATGGGAAGCATTGGGAAGCACCCTTTCCCCTGAGAAGTGGTCAAGAAAGCCCTGAGGTTGGGTGGAGGGACGTGGAGGAGGTGCCTGCTGGTCATGGAACCATTACCTGCAGAGCTGGAGAAATCTGTGCCATCACCAAGTCCAACCTCCCATCCTTCAGATGGAGAAACCAACGGCCTTACCCTCTTGTGATTCCTTAAGCCCTCTGAGACTCAGTTTCCCTGTCTGCAAAGCAGAAGTTGTCACCTGCACTCTGCCCTGCTGCTGGGCATGTGCAGGGGGCGTCGACGGTGAGATGGTTAAGTCCTAGAGAGAAGCGCTGTCTGTGTAGAACTTCCCTTCGCAGGCCCAGGGCTAACAGGGCACCACAAGTGGCCAAGGCCCGTGCTTGGGGTCAGGCAGGCCCAGCCAGGCTGCTTGCCCTTGACCCATGCCTCTGCCTGACCCTCCCACAGTGGGGCACGGCAGCCCAGGCCAACCTGGTGGCAGTAAGAGCTGAGTGGCTGTGGCCACCCCTGGAAACTGGTTTTGTGCACCAGCCCCTCTTCTGTGTCCTTTCTTGCATCATATATGTGCTGCCCCAGTTTCTAGGAATTTATACACTCTGGGGACCAAACTCATTATGGGAATAAAAACTCAATTCTTGGCCAGGTGTGGTACCTCACACCTGTAATCCCAGCACTTTGGCAGGCCGAGGCAGGTGGATCATGAGGTCAGGAGATCGAGACCATCCTGGCCAACATGGTAAAACCCTGTCTCTAAAAATAATAAAATAAAAAACTCAGTTCTTCACTAAAATAATTTCCTTAACTGACACACTTTGTACAGACATTAGAATCTGAGAAATCCGGAGTCTACTATGCACTGGTGGAGTAATATTGAACAAACTTTGGCTCTAGGAGCCTCAGTTTCTCCACCCGTAAAGTAGGAAGCCTCATCTCTGCTTGCAGGCTTGTTGAGAAAATTTACTTAATCCAGCCATTTACTCCACAAATCCTTATTGAGCGCCTAACTGCACCATACATTGAGGATACAGATACGAATACATGATAGACACAGAGAGGAGAGTCCACTTTTTAGGCATTCAGAGAGATAATGGACCCACAGTTACCCCCAAATCCATGTTACTGATTGTGTTGAGTGATACAGAGGAAAAGTACTCATGAGTAGTGGTATGAGCTCAGTGTTGAAGGATAACTGGGTGCGATCTAGTTCATGGAATCTAAAACACTATTGATCATCCACACTATTATTCTATATAACACTGAGAGAAAAACTCAGCCAATTAACCTTAGAAATGTTATTTTTTGCTTACTGAAAAGCTCTTTTGACCTTCTACAGCCCCAGAGGAGTTTTCTCTCTCCCACCTAATTTAAAACAAAGAAGGATCTGCAGTGGCAGAGATCAGAATGAAATAGAATCCAAGAGAAATCTGCTTTGTCCTGCAGCAAGCTTTGCCAGCATAAAAGTCCTGAGGTTGTGGTTGGTAGGCTCTGGGGCTCTGATTTAGCGGAAAGAAGAGGCTGGACAAAAGGGTCGTGTGGACCAGCCTGGGGAGAAGGGTGGGGAAGGAGTCCTGGCTGAGCAGTCACTGCTGGGCTCGGCTTCTGGGGTGGCCGGGAGGAGAAGAGGTAAATGCCAAACTGGGGGATTGTTAGACATCATCTCAAAAATGCATCCTGCATCCATCCTGGCCAACACGGTGAAACCCCATCTCTCCTAAAAATATAAAAATTAGCTGGGTGTGGTGGCCTGTGCCTATAATCCCAGCTACTTGGGAGGCTGAGGCAGTAGAATCGCTTAAACCCAGGAGGTGGAGGTTGCGGAGAGCCAAGATGGTGCCACTGCACTCCAACCTGGCGACAGAATAAGACTCCATCTCAAAAATAAATAAATAAAATGAAATGAAAATAAAATGCATCCTATGATCAGAAATGTAAAAGGTGCATCTTCCCCAGAAGCAAGGAGCACCCAGCTCCCAAATCTTGGTTTCCAAATACCATTTTCCATGAAAAGGAACTAGGGCACTTTAGAGAATAGCTAATTCCAAGGTTGGCTCAGGGAAAATACAAGTGAGCCTGGAATATCTTGGGCCAGAAAGTGAGGAGGTGCTAAAAAAATAAAAGAATAAAGCCAGGTACAGTGGTGCGCGCCTGTAGTCCCGGCTATTCAGGAGGCTGAGACAAAAGACTGCTGAGGCCAGGAGTTCTGGGCTGTAGTGCCCTATTATCACACCTGTGAATAGCCACTGCACTCCAGCCTGGGCAACGTGGTGAGACCTTATCTCTAAAAAACATATAAATAAAGGATAAAATAGGCAGGTGTAGTGGGGTGGGCCTGTAATCCCAGCGCTTCAGGAGGCTGAAGTGGGCAGATCACTCAAGCCCTGGAGTTTGAGACCAACCTGAACAACATGGTCTATATATCAGACAATAGAAACTCGTCTCTAATAAAAACGCTGTCTCTACAAAAAAAATAAAAATTAGTTGGGCCTGATGGTGCACACCTGTAGTACCAGCTACTTAGAAGGCTGAGGTGGGAGATTCAGGCTTACTTTTTTTTTTTTTTTTTTTGAGACAGTCTTGCACCGTTGCCCAGGCTGGAGTGCAGTGGCGTGATCTCGGCTCACTGCAACCTCCACCTCCCAGTTTCATGCGATTCTCTTGCCTCAGCCTCCTAAGTAGCCAGAATTATAGGCGCACACCACCACATCCAGCTAATTTTTTGTATTTTTAGCTGAGACAGGGTTTCACAAGATTGGCCAGACTGGTCTCAAGCTCCTGACTTTGTGATCCACCCACCTCGGCCTCCCAAAGTGCTGGGGTTACAGGCATGAGCCACCGCACCCAGCCTGGGCTTACTAAAGTCTCAACCTCCTGGGCTTAAGTGATCCTCCTACCTTAGCCTCCCAAGTAGCTGGAACTACAGGTGTGCACCACCACACTTGGCTAGTGTGTGTGTGTGTGTGTGTGTGTGTGTGTGTGTGTGTGTAGTGATAGGGTCTCACTATATTGCCCAGGCTGGTCTTGAACTCCTGGGCTCAAGCAGTCCTTCTGCCTCAGCCTCCCAAAGGGCTGAGATCACAGGTGTGACCCACTGTGCTCACTGTGTTTCTTCTTTTGCTGTAAAGGACTTCAGCAGGATGGTTGAGATGGTTGAATAATATCGTACATCAGACAATAGAACCATATGTGGCCATGCTAATTTTCCGATTTCAATAAATGTACTGTGGATATTACATAAAAGAATGTCCTTGTTTTGAAGAAGAATATATAGAAGTATTTAGAGATAAAGGTGCTTATCTGTCACCTATTCTCAAGCAGTTTAGAAAAAAAAAAGAAAAGAAAAGAAAAAGAGGCCGGGTGCAGTGGCTCACACCTGTAATCCCAGAACTTTGGGAAGCTGAGGTGGGCAGATCACCTGAGGTCAGGAGTTTGAGACCAGTGCCTGGACGATATGCCAAAGCCTCGTCTCTACTCAAAATACAAAAATTAGCTGGCCATGGTGGCACGCACCTGTAGTCCCAGCGACTGGGGAGGTTGAGGCAGGAGAATCACTTATAGGTGGAGGTTGCAGTGAGCCGAAATCACACCACTGCAATCCAGCCTGGGTGACAGAGCAAGACTCTGTCTCAGAAAAAAATAAAAGAAAAGAAAAGAAAAGAAAAAGAATGAGTGAACACACACACACACCATACATATGAAGAGAGAATTTGATTTTAAAAAGATAAAAGAGAGAGATTGATTAAGTGGTGGTCTGCTGAAAATGTTTAACAACTAGCTCTCTAGGGGCAAAAATGTCGGATACCAATTTCTGTGGTGTAAATACTCTCCATGGCCAATTTCAAGCTGGCGCCATGAAGTCACTCAAGAGAGTTGGGAAGCAGATGCACAGAGATAGCTCTAGCGTGCGTCATGCCAGTACAAATGCAAGCGTGGTAGAAAGCTAACATTTGGTGAAACAGAGCAAATGGAATATGAAGATTATTTGTATTATTTTTTGCAACTTTTATGCTGTCTGAAATTATTTCAAATAAAAAGTTTGAGGGTTCTTTTAGTGCATATCTTGTAACTGATAAGATACGGTAAATGAACTGGGGAAAGAGAATGTGA
The DNA here is from genome assembly GCA_004027715.1 of Plecturocebus donacophilus. Classification (NCBI taxonomy): domain Eukaryota; kingdom Metazoa; phylum Chordata; class Mammalia; order Primates; family Pitheciidae; genus Plecturocebus; species Plecturocebus donacophilus. The sequence goes on from PVKP010010366.1 coordinate 11,478, forward strand.
GCATTTCAGGTAGAGGCACCTGCCTTGACCGTGCAGAAGCCTGAGGCTGAAAGAAGTAATTCATTTGAAAAACAACACCACAAACAAAGCAAGTCTGGGTGACTGGGAGCAGAGCAGCTTGGAACAGAGCAGCGCAAAGGAAGCAGAGAGGTGGGCTGGGGCCGGGACAGAGGGTTTGTAAGCCACAGCTGAGGGTTTGGGTCCCTCAGGGAGAAGCCATCGAAGTGCTTTAAGCAGCGGGTGTAGGGAATGTGGCCTTATTTGGTTTATCACTCTGGCCCCTGACTGACTCTCAATCAGTAGTGGTCACTAATACTGCCTTGTCTGGTCTACTCTCTGCTGTCACTGTCCCCAGCGGCCCTTTGCTCAACTGGAGTTGACAGGGGGCGGGGGTGAAGTGGGGCCACTGCCACAGGTTGCCAGGTGGGTCCAGAGCCTCTAGCACAGCCTCACTTTCTATCCTCCCCACCCGCCCCCCACTCAGACCTATTTGTAAGCCACAAAATAAATGTGAGGAAGTGCAAGTTTGAGGTCCACCCAGGACTCTGACCTCCCTGCTTAGCTGAGCCCTGATCAGCCCTAAGCTGGTATGCCCTGGACTATTAAGCAAGCCCACTAACCTTGGTGAGAGGAGACTTGACTTGGCTACTCTCCCCTCTGCAGGCCAGAGACCCACAGACCCACCCCTTCTCTCATCAGCTTCCTCCCACCTCTCTTGGTTTCTAATCAAACCTCTTACTCTGGGAGTCCCAGAGCTCAGTGGGGCCTGGAGAGGGTTAAGTTCAAGGTGGAATGAATGGGCCGTTTGACAGAGATCTCCCAGGGCAAGCTCCAGGCCTGGTACAGCTTGAGAGGCTACGGGCTTCCTTTTTCCCAGATGAATCCCTGCTCTGTGTGTCTGTACCTATACGCCCACCCCTAACATGCCCTGGGGCCCCACATAACAGGAGTGGACTGAATATGTACACACAGCCCGCTGGCCAGCTCCTCCTGTGCAGAGAGCACAAACCCAGCCCAGAGTCAGGAGCATTAGCCGCATGCCACGTATTCCACAGGGCCTTGTGATGCATTCCTTATTCAGCTGACTGCTAGAGAAGCTCTGTGAGTGGGCACAGTATTAGGCCCATATTGCAAGTAAGGCTTGAAAGGTTTCTAGGAGTAGGCCGGGTTGCGGTGGCTCATGCCTGTAATCCCAGAACTTTGGGAGGCCAAGGCAGGTGGATCACAAGGTCAAGAGATCGAGATCATCCTGGCTAACACGGTGAAACCTCATCTCTACTAAAAATGCAAAAAATTAGCCAGGTGTGGTGGCAGGCACCTGTAGTCCCAGTGACTCAGGAGGCTGAGGCGGGAGAATTACTTGAATCCAGGAGGCGAAGGTTGCAGTGAGCCGAGATCGCGCCACTGCACTCCAGACTGGGCAACAGAGCGAGACTCCATCTCAAAAAAAAAAACAAAGAAAAGTTTCTTGGAGTATCCAAGTTCACATAGCTGACCCAGGGATTTAACTCAGGCCCTCTGACCCCAAAGCCTGCATTTCTACCCACAGTACCACCCTGCCTCTGTCTAGCACAAGTTGCCCCTGTGCCACTGTCTCTTAGCCTGGGCATCAGTGCTGTGGGCATCCAGGCCATGTGGACAGGTGTACTGACGGTCCTGTGCACCAGGAAGGGGTTAATTGGGATGCCCTCAGCAAGCTCTGGTTTGGTGACAGTTGCTATAGCAACCGCATGGTTTAGGGAAGAGGGAGGCCAGCACAGCAGGAGCTTCTGAATCACTGCATGTGCAGCCTATATGTTTATTCTGCAGTGAAACCCTCTCAGCATCTTCTGGGACTATACATGGCTGCCAGGGATGGCTGTGGCAGGCAGGGGTGAGGGCAGGGGTTCCCTGAGCAGGCAGAAGCTGGGAGACCTTGGCAAGGCTGAGGCCTCTCACCCAAGGGCTCTCACCAGCACAGTACAGGGAGCCTTTTCCACCAGGAAGGCCCGGGATTCTGCTTTCAGCTGCAGCTCCTCAGACTAGTTGAAAACAGGAAAAGTCAAAGATTTGGGGTCAAATGGAATCAAGCAATCATTCACTATTCACTGACTTATTCATTCACCAGATAGGTATTGCTTGCTGACAACGCATTGATCGCTGTGCTGGGGGCTGTGGACTGGGGTTATAGCTGGAGCCAGACTGGCCCTGCACCCATGGAGAGTCCCTTCCAGGGGGCCAGAAGTCCCCACCACATGCCCCAGCTTGGGCAAGTCCCTCTCCTTTGCTGAGCATGTCTGTAAAATGGGACCCACATTACCCACTTTGCAGGGGTGTAGCCTGGATGAGATTCACATTTGTGAATGCCCACCACATAAAGGGCCAAATATGCAGACATGACAAAAATGCCTGTAGGCTTCTCACCTCTCCCTTCAGCAACAGAAGGCGCCAGACAATGATAAAACTCATGAGTGAGGAGCCCCAGCCTCTGGATCCTGGAGGCTTACTGTGAGCCAAATCTCCAGACCCAGCCAGCTAGACAGATCCAGCTCTTCCATCACTGCGCAGGGACCTTGGATTCCATTTGCCCATTTGTAACTCTGGTGATCCTCCAGTCCTTATCGACAGTAATGAACGTGAGCTGATGGGAAGCAGCCAGCTGGGCGCTTGACCATCCTGTTCCACCATCTGAGCCACCGACAAGTCAGAAGAGCCCACGGGCGCCGGATGATAAGACCCCAGTCCTGGCCTTCCCGTCCAGCCCAATTTGTTTTTGGCCTTGAACATGGAACGCAGTGGCTGTCTGTTGATTTGATTCAAGTTTGATTTTCCAAGCCCCACCCAGGACTCTGCCCTCCCTGCTCAGCTCAGCCCTGATCAGCCATAGGCTGGTATGCCCTGGACTATTCAGCAAGCCCACTAACCTTGATGAGAGGGGACTTAACTCTGTGACCCTCCCGTCTCCATGCCAGGCTAGTTTTCATGGAAGTACCCCCTGGGTTCCTCAAGGTCAGCCCTAGAACCACCTCCTTTATTTATTTATTTATTTGTTTATTTATTTATCTATCTATTTTTGAGATGGAGTCTCACTCTGTCACCCAGGCTAGAGTGCAATGGCATGATCTTGGCTCACTGCAACTTCCGCCTTCCGGGTTTGAGCAATTCTCCTGCCTCAGCCTCCTGAGTAGCTGGGATTACAAGCGTGCGCCACTATTCCCTGCTAATTTTTATATTTTTAGTAGAGACAGGGTTTCACCATTGGTCAGGCTGGTCTTGAACTCCTTATCTCATGATCCACCCGCCTCGGCCTCCCTAAGTGCTGGGATTACAGGCGTGCGGCACCGAGCCTGGCCAGAACCACCCGCCTAACGCCCAGCACAGGGCAGGCCTGGTGGGGGCAGGAAGGCCAACTGGGGGCTGGGGGTGAAGGCTCATCACAGATAAGAGCAACATGCAGACAAAACCCACAGAAAGGAAGCCAGCAAAGAAGGAGAAAAGCATTTAAGAATTTTATATTTAATATTTCAAAAAATAAACAACTTCAAAGCAGTCATCATGGGAAAATTTAAAATGTTGAAGGACTTCCTCACACTTATTTTGCAGCTTAATATTGATTTCATTTTGTACTATTCACGGGGGTGGAGATGCCCTCATCTTTTCGGAGCTTACTGCCTCTGAAAGTCTTAATCAAGGCCTGGGAAATGGAAGTGGGGCGCACAGTTGGTGGGCCCCCCCTCAAGTCTGTTCTGCATGGCAGCTTCATCCCTGGAGGGTGGGGAGGGAAGATGTTTTTCCTCTTGCTGCCGTCTGACACCAAAGGAGGCAAGATTACGCTTGGTTGGAGGTGGTGCTAATGAGTTATTCAGGATTTTCTTCTCCAATCTTGAATTTCCTTCTCCCCAGTTGGGTGTCAGGGTACATGTTTATACCAGGACAGGACTTACAGAAGCTGTCATTTGTTTATTAAATTCTTTCCAGAAGGACAGTAGGCCCGCAGGAAAGGTGGGGCAGAGAGCAGCAAGGAGGACAGAGGAGCCACGGAGATCTAGGAGCTTCCAGCAGGCCAGCCCCTAAGCTGGGAAATGGTTAACAAAGGAGTTGGCCAAACCAGAGGAGAAAAGGACAAGCAGACAGAAATACCTAGCAAACACATTCCCCCGAGGGCCGCAGAAGGATGTAAAGGAGAAGGAAAGGGAGTCCAGAAGGAATATAAGCTTTCTTTTCTTTCTTCCTTTCATTTTAAAAAACGAATTTATTTAATTTATTTATTTTTGTATTGTTAGTAGAGACGGGGTTTCACCATGTTAGCCAGGGGAGTCTTGAACTCCTGACATCAGGTGATCCACCCACCTCAGCCTCCCAAAGTGCTGGGATTATAGGCGTGAGCCATCTCGCCCGGCCTTCCTTTTATTTTATGTATTTATTTATTTATTTAAGCCAGAGTTTCGCTCTTGTCACCCAGGCTACAGTGCAATGGCTGGATCTCGGCTCACTGCAACCTCTGCCTTTCAGGTTCAAGCAATTCTCCCGCCTTAGGCTTCTGAGTAGCTGGGATTACAGGCGCCTGTCCACCACACCTGGCTAATTTTTGTATTTTTAGTAGAGATGGGGTTTCGCCGTATTGGCCAGGCTGGTCTCCAACTCCTGAGCTCAGGTGCTCCTCCTGCCTTGGCTTCCCAAAGTGCTGGGATTACAGGCGTGAGCCACTGGGCCCAACCCCTCCCTCCCTCCTTTCCTCCCTTCCGTCCTTGCTCGCTCTTTCCTTCCTTCCTTCTTTTTCTTTCTTTCTTTTTCCTCTTTCTTTTTTTTTTCTTCTTTCTTTCTTTTTTTCTTCTTCCTTTCTTTCTTTCTCTTTCTTTCTCTTTCTCTCTCTCTCTCTTTCTTTCTTCTTTCTTTTACTCTGTCACCCAGGCTGAAGTACAGTGGCACAATCATAGCTCACTACAGCCTAGAACTCCTGGGCTGTAGCAATCCTCCTACCTTGGCCTCCCAAAGTGCTGGAATTACGTGTGAGCCATTATGCCCAAACTAGTAATATGCTTTTAAGGTTTCTCCACGTTTTTAAATAACTTGATAATTCAATTCTTTTTGTTACTGAATAATATTTGATTGTCTGGATGTCCCGCAGTTTATTCACTCATTCGCCTACTGAAGGATAGCTTGGTTGCATCCAAGTGTTGTCAGTTATTAATAATGCTGCTATAAGCATTCATGTGCTGGTTTTTGTGTGAACTTAAGTTTATTTGAGTAAATACCAAGGAGCATGATTTCTGGATCATATGGTAAAAGTATGTTTAGTTCCATAAGAAATTGCTGAACTGTCTTCAAAGTGGCTGTACCATTTTGCATTGGCACTGCAGTGAGTGAGAGTTCCTGTTGCTCCTCGTCCTCGCCAGCATTTGGCGTTGTCAGTGTCCTGGACTGTGGATATTCTAATAGATGTATAGTGGAATCTCAGTGTTGTTTTACTTTGTACTTCCCTAAAGATACATGATGTTGCCAGGTGCAGTGGCTCATGCCTGTAATCCCAGCACTTTGGGAGGCTAAGGTCGGGGATCACCAGAGGTCAGGAGTTCAAGACCAGCCTGGCCAAGATGGTGAAACCCTGTCTCTACAAAAGCATAAAAATTAGCCAGGTATGATGGTGGGTGCCTGTAATCCTAGCTACTTGGGAGGCTGAAGCAAGAGAATCACTTGAACTCAGGAGGCAGAGGTTGTGGTGAGCCAAGATCACGCCACTGCACTCCAGCCTGAGTGACACAGCAAGACTACATCTCAAAAAAAAAAAAACAACGTATTTTTAAAAATTAAAAAAAATAAATCAAGAAAGAGATGTTCAGAATTTTTAAAAAATTTTTTTAAAAAGATACATGACATTGAACATCTTTTCACGTGCTTACTTGCTATCTGTGTATCGCCTTTAGCAAGGTGTCTTTAGCTCATTTTTTAATCTGTTTGTTTGGTTTTTTTATTGTTAAGTCTTAAGAGTTCATTGTGTGTATATATATAATATTCTTTTTTTTTTTTTTTGAGACAGTATCTCACTGTCACCCAGGTTGGAATGCAGTGGTGAGACTCTGGCTCACTACAGTACCTCCCCAGCTCAAGTGATTCTCGTATCTCAGCTTTCAGGTAGCTGGTTCTACAGGCATGCGCCACCACGCCCAGCTAATTTTTAAATTTTTTTTGTAGGTAAAGGGTCTCACTATGTAACCCAGGCTGGTCTCCAACTTCTGGGCTCAACAATCCTCCCGCCTCAGCCTCCCAAAATGCTGGGATTACAGATGTGAACCACTGTGCCTCGCCCAAGTTCTTTGTCTATCTTGGATGACAGTCCTTTAAAAAATGTGTCTTTTGAATATTTTCTCTCAGTCTGTGACTCCCCGTTTCATTTGAGTGGATGATTCCAGTCCCTAATTGAGCCAGAGGGTTATATAGAGGCCAGCCATTTCTACTTAACTCAGGACTCCTCCAATGGGCTGTCTCTGCTGCTGGCCCCCTGGTGGGCTGGCAGAGATCCTGTCAGCTCTGCACCATGGTCTGATGCTCCACCCACCCAATGTGGCATCCTCCCTGTTCCCGTCACTGAGGCCACTCTCCACTGACCCTGTGTACTACTAACTCCATCTCAGGGCCAGCTTCAGACCCAAGGGACCTAGGGCTGGGGAGGAACTAAGTCAGAGTAATGGGATGGACATGGATTGAGGGTGCCAATTTATTTATTTGTTATTTTATTTTATTGTTTGAAGACTGAGTCTCTCTGTTGTTGGCCAGAGCTGGAAGGCAGTGGTGCCATCTCGGCTCACTGCAACCTCCACCACCCAAGTTCCACCAATTCTCCTGCCTCAGCCTCCCCAGTAGCTGAGATTACAGGTGCCCACCACCATGCCCGGCTAATTTTTGCATGTTTAGTGGAGATGGGGTTTCTCCCTGTTGGTCACGCTGGTCTCGAACTCCCAACCTCAGGTGATCTGCCTGCCTTGGCCTTCCAAAGTGCTGGGATTACACGCATGAGCCACTGTGCCCGGCCAGGCCCGGCTAATTTTTGTATTTTTAGTAGAGATGGGGTTTCACCGTGTTGGCCATGCTGGTCTCAAACTCCTGACTTTAAATGATCTACCCACCTTTGCCTCCCAAACTGCTGGGATCGCAGGCGTGAGCCACTGCACCCATCTAGGGTGCCAATTTAAATTGAAGAGGGAGTCAGGGATGTCCCCACTGATGATGCCATCATGTTGAGCTGAAACCTGAGGGCAGGACACCACCTGACAGCAAAGGAGTCCAAGAGAGGAAACAGCAGGTGCGAAGGCTCTTGGCTGTGTGGCTCAGGGCGTGCCCAGAGAGTGAGGGAAGAGGAGACAGCAAAGCTTCAAAGGCTGAGGTGGCGGCACATCCTGCAGGCCACAGTCAGAAGTTTGATTTATTCCAAATGCAGTGGGAAGCCACTGAAGCATTTTCAGCCTTAGAGTGACGTAATCTGATTTGCATTTTTAAGAGCTCGCACTGACGGCTAGGTGGAGAACGAATTACAAAGAAGTAAGAGGGGCGGCAGCCAGCCCAGTCGAGTGTTTTATTGCTTTGGTTAATAGGAATATCCCAGCCCAACAACTTCTCTCCTGCAAAGACAATCACTATCATGGTAGCTGGAGTTGCAGAGTCACATGCACACTCACTGCAAACACACACATGTGCCTCATGTCCCCTCCACTCATAACCAGCCACACTCTCCTGCACCTGTGCACACATGTGCCTCCATGTTTCCGACATGCATACTTAACATGCAGCGGCATGCAAGTTTGATGCACATGGTGCTCCCACGCATGGCACCAGCAGAAATATTTTCATGCACACCTAAGTACATGTATTCCTTTTATTTTATTTTACTTATGTTTTCATTTATTTATTTATTTATTTATTTATTTTTTTAAAGACGGGGTTTCACCATGTTGGTCAGGCTGGTCTTGAACTCCCAACCTCAGGTGATCCGCCCGCCTTGGCCTCCAAAGTGCTTGGATTACAGGCGTGAGCCACCACGCCCAGCCTATTTATTTATTTTTTTAAGACCCAGTCTCGTTCTTGTCCACCAGGTTGGAGTGCAATGGCGTGATCTCAGCTCACTGCAACCTCCACCTCCCAGGTTCAAGCGGTTCTCCTGCCTGAGCCTCCCAAGTAGCTGGGCTCACAGGTGCCTGCCACCACACCCTGCTAACTTTTGTATTTTTAGTGGAGATGGGGGGGTTTCACCATGTTGGCCAGGCTGGTCTCAAACTCCTGACCTCAGGTGATCCACCCATCTCAGCCTCCTAAAGTGCTGGGATTATAGGTGTGAGCCACCATGCCTGGCCTATTTTATTTCTTTTCATTAATTTTATTTTAGATGAAGCCTTCTTCTATTGCCCAGGCTGGAGTGCAGTGGCACAATCTCGACTCACTGCAACCTCTGCCTCCTGGGTTCAAGTGATTCTCCTGCCTCAGCCTCCCAAGTAGCCTGGACTACAGGCGCCCATCACCACACCCAGCTAATTTTTGTACTTTTAGTAGAGATAGGGTTTCCATCATGTTGGCCAGGCTGGTCTCAAACTCCTGACCTCAGGTGATCTGCTCGCCTCGGCCTCCCAAAGTGCTGGGATTACAGGCATGAGCCACTGCGCACAGCCCATATATTCCTTTTATATACTTCCTCACATATACATGAAATACTTTCATGCACACACACATATAGCTATATACTATATGTATACACACAGAGCCACACTTTGTTTCACAGACACATCATTTCCCATTTTCCAAAGAGAAGCAAGTCTGAGCATGAGAGGTGGCTGGGAAAAAGGGCCGGGGGGTTTATGAGAGGAAGAGGTAACAGCTACTTAGTCACTGGAGAAATAAAATGCCTCAACACCTGCTTTACTCTATGTCGCACCTGATGGTTGGGCCCGCCAGTTATTATGGGGACTGCACTAAAGGCTTCATTCAGCAGGTTGAGGGTGGGGGTCTGCTCTGCAGCTCCTCCTCACTCAGCCACCCACCTGCCCACCCGCCATGCCTTAGTCAGCTTTCACTATTCTCCCGATGACTCA
>PVKP010010366.1:20633-64982 GCA_004027715.1 Plecturocebus donacophilus
TTTTTTTTTTTTTGAGATGGAGTCTTGCTCCATCACCCAGGCTGGAGTGCAATGGCCCAATCTCCACTCACTGCAACCTCTCGGGTTCAAACGATTCTCCTGTGTCAGCCTCCTGAGTAGCTGGGGTACAGGCATGTGCCACCGTGCCCAGCTAATTTTTTGTATTTTTAGTAGAGACAGGGTTTCATCATGTTGGCCAAGCTGGTCTGGAACTCCTGACCTCATGATCTGCCCACCTCAGCCTCCCAAAGTGCTGGGATTACAGGCATGAGCCACTGTGCCCAGCCACCAGGCCCCTTTCAAGGCCCTGTAGGACCTGCCCCCTGTACTCCCCCAGCTCCAGTATCTCCTCCCTTCCAGCTCTGAGCCCCAGCCACGGTGACCCGCCAGCAACCAGGAGCTCTGCAAACACACACCTTCAGACCTTGCCATATGCTGCCCTTACCACGACACTTGGAATAGCTTCCTTATCCTTCCTGACTTGGCTTAGGAGCCACCTCCTCAGGAAAGTCCTCCCTGATTGTCCCACCATGCCACCCCAATTAGAGGTCCCCTGTGCTCGCCTCCACTTAGCACTTTACTGCACTGAGTTATGCCTGTCCACCCTTCACAGCAGAGAGCCTATTTCCTGCACTGCTGCCTGGCACATAGCAGGTACTCAATAAATGTTTCTTGAATAACTGAAGGCTGCTCCTATGTGCAACTGAAACTAGAAAGGAGGATTTTGGGGGAAGGATCCCTTCGTCTCTCCCACCTTCTTAGTTGTCCCAGGGACCACGTGGTGATCACCAAGGCTCCAGCACTCATCACAGGATGCCTATGGCATGACTTCTCTTCTGTCTCTTCTACCTTCAGCCAAGTCTGGTGTGTGTCCCTGGAATAATATCAGGCCCCCTTAGTGGGGGCAGAAGATAATGGGGGAGGCTTCGGGAGTGGAGTCGAGGAATTCAAGTTACTATATCAGATTCGAGTTACTATGTGAAAGTGGGATTGGGTGTGTGTGCACGTGTGTGGTGTACCTATGCTGGCAGGGAGGATCAGACGAGGCATTTGGGGATTGAAAAGAACAGAGATCTCAGCAGAAAGACCTTGAAACAACCTCGGTAGGGCTAAAGCAGTCTGCTGATTTAAAAAGAGGGCTTGCCTGGCACCCACCCTGCTGAGAAGTCTGCGCTGAACCAGGGCTCAGGACCTGGGCAGTACTGATGGGGACAGATCCTGGACTTTTTGACCCCAGCAGAATCCTGCTTCCCTTCCCAAGGAGCAAAAATATAAAAAGGGATAGCTATGATTGAGTAAATGCCACTGCCCAGCCTGCACTGGGACAAACATCACTAGCCAATCACGATGCACCATCCCTCCAGGCCAGAACAGAGTGTTGGAATTCTCAACACAGTGCTCCAAAGAGCCATTACCGATAGCCTGGGATCCACATAAGAGGATCGCTGGTCTCCCTTTTCACCATCACTGGTCTCCTAAGTGCCAAGTGCTTAATAAATCCATCTCACAACCAATCCCTGAATTAAGGATTAGCTTTTACTTCTTTTTTTTTTTTTTTTTTTTTTTTAGCTTTTACTTCTCAAAAAGAACAAAAACTCAGCATGGTTGAGGAACTCAGTCAAGTTCACACAGGTAGTAAGAGCTGGGCTAAGAATTTAGACCTTCCAGGCCGGGCGCAGTGGCTCACACCTGTAATCCCAGCCCTTTGGGAGGCTCAGGCAGGAGGATCACCTGAGGTCAGGAGTTCAAGACCAGCCTGACCAACATGGAGAAACCCTGTCTCTGCTAAAAATCCCAAATTAGCCAGGCATGGTGGTGCATGCCTATAATCCCAGGTACTCGGGAGGCTGAGCCATGAGAATTGCTTGAACCCAGGGGGCAGAGGTTGCAGTGAGCTGAGATTGTGCCATTGCACTCCAGCCTGGGCAACAAGAATGAAATTCTGTCGCAAAAAAAAAAAAAAAGGAATTCAGATCCTTCTAGGCTGGCTTCAAATTCCTTGCCTTGTCCATTTATCATGCTGCCAGCTTCCAGCTTCCAATGGGCATCTGTTCCACCATGTTGTGGGCATTCATTGGCGCTCTGTTGCCTCTCACTGTTCAGCCCCTCTGTATCATGCTGGGGTCCCAACAGGAAACAGATGTTATCCTGAAACAGGGCAACTGCAGGACCTTTCAAGAAGGAACCAGTTGTAAAGGTGGGCAGCACAACGGGAAACCAACCAGGGATGGTGAAGAGCCTGTGGACAGGGACAGAGTGACCAGAAGCTGGAGAGACCCAAAGCCACAAAGGAAAGGTGCGAGGGGAACAATACCCCACCCTCTCCTCCCACCTCCGTTCTCCTCCAGTGACGCCGCTGATTGGGCGAACCCAACCAGAAGCCACGAAGCATGGGAGTTCAGCTCTGCAGCCCAGACAGATCAGCCTCCTGGACCACACAGTGCGGGAGGGAGAGAAGGATGAAGTCTGGAGGCACCAACCAGAAAGGCCATCCACAATGCTCCTATTCTGTTTGGGAGCTGGAGATGGGAATGTCCCTCCCTGAAGGGTATTTATGGAAACCAACGTTGCCTTTCAGCACAGAAATCAAAGCTGGGGATTCTCTCTCCTTCTACTTGCTGGCAGCCAGGAGGTGGGCTCACGACCTAGACTCAGTCAATCAGAAATTCTCACCCGGAACTCAGTCTTAAGGAAGTAGCTCAGGGCCGGGCACAGTGGCTCACACCTATAATCTCAGCACTTTGGGAGGCTGAGGCGGGTGCATCACCCAAGATCAGGAGTTCAAGACCAGCCTGGCCAACATGGTGAAACCCTGTCTCTACTAAAAATACAAAAATTAGCTGAGACTGGTGGCGTGTGCCTGCAATCCCAGCTACTCTCGAGGCTGAGTGGGGAGAATTGCTTGAACCTGAGAGGCAGAGGTTGCGGTGAGCCAAGATCGCACCACTGCACTCCAAGCTAGGCAACAGAGCAAGACACCATCTCAAAAAAGGGAAAAAAAGGAAGTGGCTCAGACACACAGGGTCAGCAGAGGCAGGGGCTGTGGCAGAGTCAGGCTGTGGTAAGACCCATGGAAGGCATCGAGGTGGTGCCAGCAAAACTATCCTAACCAGACCACTCCGTGGCATGACCTTGGCAGTGATGCCGACTGCCCTGCATCCCCTAGACCCTGCCCATTTTCCAAGCTGGGTTCCAGCCTTGCTGTGGATCCCGTGAGCATTCCCAAATCTTTTCCGTAAATCTTTTATCTACTTAAAAGCATCAGAGTCCATTTCTCTTGCTTTCAAGAGAACTCTGACTGGTACAAACACCCAGGACAGATAGACAATGCTTATGGCAGAAGGTAGTCCCCTGACAGGTGCGCCAGAAATGCAGGAGGGGAGGAGGCATCCGAGCTGCAGTCAGTAGGTCCTTAGCAAACCCCTCGGCTCTGCCATGCACTGACTTGGGCAAGTTTGCTTTCTATCTTCAGCTGAGCTGCCTCTGAGCCCCCTGAAGGAGAAATCCCAGCCCAATAACTTCTCTCCTGCAAAGACAATCACTATCACAGTAGCTGGAGTTACAGGATCACATGAACACTCACTGCGGAAAGTGAGTTTTGAGAGTATCCTACTGCAGACACGGTTTACTTTTGGAAGGTGAAGGACAGACTGACCCCCTCACCCAAGAAAAGACCCTGCCACAGCCAACCTACAGGTATTCTGGAGGCCCCAGGGATCCCACGAACCCCCAATCCCAGAGGAGCCTTCTGAAGGAAGGGCCCCATCTCCCACCATCCTCCCTCCGCAGAGGCCTGGCCTGGGGTACGGATGATCTTGGCTGAACTGCCCAAGCAGTAACCAGCTGAGCTACCACCTCCGACCCCACCCAGACACTCAGGATTTGATTGTCTCTCTGGATGTTCAGTGTTTGCTCATGGAATGAGAAGAAAGGCAAAGCAGAAACTGCTGAGGTGGCAGCTGCTGCCTGAGGTAGCCGGGCCCCAGCAGGCCCTGGGGGTTCCAGACAGGGAGGAGAGGAGGGGGAAGTTGGAGAGCTCCTCGGCCCCCAGGAGGCAGACCCAGGCGGGCCTGGCCACCTCCCTCTCAGGAAACTCCTTCTGCGGGTTTGGCCCATGGGCATGTGCACCCAGCACCAGGGCCTAACTGTTCTGCAGGCACGGACGCACAGTCCCGGATTGCAGGGAGAGCAAAGCTTGCACACTCTCTGCCTTCCAAAGCTTGGGGCTCGTGGGGGCCACAGGTGGATAAGTGTTCCGGTGGGAAACTGCACAGAGGCACAGGCATAGTGGGGTGCCTTGAACCAGCTCCTCTTCCTGAGACCCCCACCCTCATCCTCTTCCTCCAGCTCCCACAGAGCCTGAGGAGAACCCCATGTCTGGGCTCCCCAGATGCCTCCGTTCACCTCCCTCTCCCCCACCCTCACGGCAGGGCTGGAGACAGATCTGTGGAGGTGACCCTCCCACTGTCCCAGACGCACTGGCTGCACAGTTGGGGAATGGGCTGCCCCTCGGGCCAGTGGTTTGGGCAGTCACCCTCTTCTGGGTTGGGAGGATCCCCTAGTCCCACACCGAGTCTTGCACCAAGCCCATCTTGGCAGTCTTTGCGGCTGAGACGTGGAACAGGATCCCAGCCCACTGGGAAGACTAGGAATCAGGGGGGTGGGGGTGATGGCCCCTCGGGACCTCATCAAGCCTGAATAGTCTGGGCCACCTGCAGACCCTGCCAGTTCTGCCCCCTTGTCTGAGCCAGCTGAGCAACGTGGACCTCTAGGGTAAGGTATCTTCTTTCTTTTCTTTCTTTCTTTCTTTCTTTTTTTTGAGACAGAGTCTTGCTCTGTTGCCCAGGCTGGATTGCAATAGCACGATCTCAGCTCACTGCAACCTCTGCCTCCCGGGTTTAAGCAATTCTCCTGCCTCAGCCTCCCAAGTAGCTGGAATTACAGGAGCCCACCACCATGCTCAGCTGATTTTTGTATTTTTAGTAGGGATGGGGTTTCAGTATGTTGGCCAGGCTGGTCTCAAACTCCTGACCTCAGGTGATCCTCCTTCCTTGGCCTCCCAAAGTGCTGGGATTACAGGCATGAGCCACCGCGCCCAGCCTGGTAAGATGCCTTCTGCCCATCCTGCTCCCTCTGCCCCACTGGTCTCCCCAGCTAGCAGAGTCACCACTATGCCAGGCTTCATGGGGCTCAAGGCTCAGGACTAGAGAGGGGGTCGAAGCATTTGGGAGCTGTTCTCCCCTTTGGGCTCCATGGGCCAGGCGGGAGATGTAGGGGTAGGTGGGGGCCTGCTGGGGCTGCTGGGAGCGAGTTGGGGGGAATCAGCCTTTCATCTCGGCTGTGTGAAGCAAACCCAACCCCTCCCCAGCCTGAAGCTGGCTGGCATTGGCATGCATCATAAATCTCCAGGATGCTGCAGCTGTGACTGGATTATTTATAGCTCCAGTCTTCCATCTCCAACTCGAAACTGTCACACAAAGGGAAAGGTAATGAAATCTCACCTCTCCCGCCCGGCCCTCACTCCACACCGCAGGCCCTTCCAGAGCCCGGAGGCTGAAGGAGGGAGGAGGGGCCTCTTCCCCCGCCACCTCCCCCATTCCTCGCTCCCTCTGTCCCCTCCTCTGTCGTCACACACTCACTTCCCTGCCCTACGTTCCCTCTCAGACACAGCCTCTCACGTTTTCTTTCTCTCTCACGCACACATTTCCTCACAATTGCAGACAATTGTGTCCAGCCTCTCCCTCCAGCTCAGCTGGCCCTGCCCGAGCCCCTCCGATCCCCGCAGACACACTCGCACAGCCCTGCCCTTTGCCTTCCACGAGGCCACCGTCTCCCTGCACGGCTCACTCCCTTCCGCTGTATTTGCTTCTTTGCTTTGTCAATGAAGATGCTGGAGCATTAATGAGCAGGCCTGTCCTCCGCAGAGGCACCCCAGCTCCTTGTCACTCACTGGCAGGAGTGTCAGCTCACATTCCTCTTGCTCTGCCTCTAAGAGTCCCATGGGCATTGCCTCCCCAGGTGGGACCCATTCTGTGGCACATGGCCGGAACCACACGTATCCCTGGGCTTGGCATACACGGACACACAGGAAATGTTGGCCACAGAACATGCCTCTCACCATGCAGGGAGGAGCAGCTAAGGATGTGCTCTTCGAGTTCCACCAAGGACCCCCGGGTGCGGTATTTGGTGGAGCAGAGGTGAAGTTCCCCCTCCCTCCTGTTTCATCGTCTTGCAGTTTTCTATGGGGCCGAGGGGAACTCTGAGCCCCGTGCAAACTCCCATGGAGACCCGAGACCCAGCCTCTCTCCCTGCCTGGCCCTCCACCCCCAGGCCCACGATCCTTAGAAAGTATCACTTCCCACTGCAGCCCTGACTGGATGTGGCGGCAACTGACGCCATCCAGACAGTCAGAGGTGCATGCAACCATGCCTGGCTAAGACAGTGTCTCACTTGTTGCTCAGGCTGGTCTCAAAATCATGGCCTCCAGTGAGCCTCCTGCCTCAGCCTCCCAAAGTGCTGGGAGGTATGGGCCACTGCATCTGGCCATCTTTTTTGTCTTAAAATTTCACTTGGCTTTTGGCATGATTCACTATAACATATATGTCAATAATCTCAAATGACTTATATTTCAACAGTTAACTTTTTTTCTGAAATCTTTGCTTAAAATTGATCTTCATGAAAGTTGAGTCTCAGAAACCCTCTGTCTCATCCAGGGACCCTAAGGGTACAAGCACCCCAGTTAAAGAGCTTTGGGAGCAGTCTATGGGGTGAGAATATAGGATATGAATCTATGGAGGAAAGGTAAGAGCAGGGACTCAAGTTTACATCCTGACTCTTCCAGTTATTAGCTGTGTGACCTTGGCTAGATCACTTAACCTCTCTGTGCTTTAGAATCTTGGACTATAAAATGGTGATGATGATAGCACCCTCCATACACATGGTTTTTATGAGGATTCAATACATTAATGTATGTAAAATACTTAGGACAGTGGCTGACACAATATAGATGTTTGCAATTATTTTTCTTTAGAAGACCAAAACACAGCTATCTAATCAACCCCAGAAATTGAAATTAGAGATCTCTCCTGCTTCCCTCCTCCCTCCTAGAATGAGCACCTGCCCTCTGCACATGCCCCACCCCAGGTGCAGTCCTGGACCATTCCCTCAATCTGCAAGGCAGTCAGTCAACAAACATTCTCCTCTGTTCCAGGCACTATTCCTGCACTGGAACTCAGCGTCACACAAGACCTTCTGGAAGGGGAGCCAGAAACATGCAAAGGCATTAGGATCATATTCAGAACTGAAGCGCAAAGACAAGTAAATATCTTTCTTTCAAAGAGCCACTCCCTAGCTGCAGAGAGCAGGGGAGGCAGAAGGGTCAGAGACGAGTCCAGGGCAGAGTGACCATGATGGCATTGTCCGCTGGCCTTCACCCCTCTGGACAGGCCTGCTATGGTGGGCACTGAGACCTTTTCTCTCCAGCAGAGGATGATGGGGGATGGAAAAGCAGGGGCTGGCATCCCAACCCAAAGTTCTGTGGACCAGGCAGTCCTCCCAATTCCATCATCTCCTGCATGGCCCTTTGCTGAAACAGGTGATTAAGCCCCACTCTCATCTGCCACATGGGGAAACTAACTTGAAAAGAGAGATCATTTGGGCAGGGCATGGTGGCTCACACCTATAATCCCAGCACTTTGGGAGGCCGAGGCAGGTGAATCACCTGAGGTCAGGGGTTTGAGACCAGCCTGGCCAACATGGTGAAACCCCGTCTCTACTAAAAATACAAAAATTAGCCAGGTGTGGTGGCACATGCCTATAGTCCCAGCTACTCAGGAGGCTGAGGCAGGAGAATCGCTTGAACCCGGGGGGTGGAGGTTGCAGTGAGCTGCGATGGTGCCACTGCACTCCAGCCTGGCGACAGGGCGAGACTCTGTCTCAAAAAAACAAACAAATATCATGTGATAATCAGACATGCTTTTTGCTTTTACGTTTTCCGAAAAGAGATGCATATGAATTCAGCAAAGACTAAATCCATACATGGCTCTGCATTCCCTGCTGTTTAGGGAATGAAGGGCAATGGTGGCAAACAGCCCAGGCATGCCCAATTCATGGTCCATTTTGTCCTGGAAATGGTGAACACAGGCTCCCCCATGTTGAACTGGGTGACTGCCTGTGGGCACACAATTGTCCTGAAGCTGTGGGCCTTTGCTGTCCAAGAGTTCTTAACTGCAAGTCCCTAAGATGGCTGCAGAATCAGTCAGGTCCAAGGTCAGGACCTAGGGAATGACTGGGAGGTGACCATGAAAAAGTCATGGGTCCTCAACCATTGAGCCAAGTTGGAGGTCCAGAAAGTGGGCTGGTCAAGGTCTCTGCTAGGGTGCATCAGGACCAGGGGAGAGCGGGGTGAGAGGGTGGAAGTCGCCTGGTGGGTATGGTCAGGGCAGGCCTCCGAGGGCTGGAAACTGCAGAGAGGCCAATTAGGGAGATGGGAATGCAGACCCTGTGCACGAAGGGCCTCTCTGCCTGCTGAGTTGGGGGTTAGAAGAAGTGGCTCCAGGCCAGGCGCATTGGCTCATGCCTGTACTCCTAGGAACTTTGGGAGGCCAAGCAGGTGGATTGCCCAAGCTCAGGAGTTCGAGACCAGTCTGGGCAACATGGTGAAACCCTATTTCTACTAAAAATACAAAAAATTAGTTGAGCATGGCACATGCGCCTGTAATCCCAGCTACTCAGGAGGCTGAGGCAGGAGAATCGCTTGAACTTGGGTGGCAGAGGTTGCAGTGAGCTGAGATCGGGCACTCCAGCCTGGGCAACAGAGAGCAAGACTCCAGAATATGAAGAAAACAAGGAAGAAGAAGAAGAGGCTCCAGTCTGTGTATTGACTCCCTGTCCTTCTTTGACCTCTGCGCTCCCAGCCAGCAAGGTGCTGGATGGCTCAGTCAAAGAGAGAAATGTGGTTTGAGCCAAGTTTCCTTCTAGCTGAGCCCAGAGAAGAGCTGGAGGCCTGACCAGTGGGGCAGAGGCCAAAACTACAGTATCAGGGAGATTTACCATCAGACCCAGAATGGCCTCATTCCTGAGTCATGCTCTCCTGTAACCTTAGAGCACCTCCCAGCACTCATGAATTCTGTGCAGGGGCAGTTTCTTATCTCCAACCTATGGATAAGTGAGGCTTGAGATGTTCCCATCCCTGCACAGTCAATTCCTATTTACTCATCAAAACACAGGCCGAAATGCCCAAGCTGAAGCAGTTGTCTCTTCACTCCCAGCTGTATGTTTCTGGCACTCTCCCTGTTGGAAATAGATGCTCGGTGCTGCAAAGAAAAAAAATCAGCACTGAGACAAAGCATTTTTCAGCAATGCAATTTTTACTTCCTGGACTGCAGGAAGGGTACGCTCACTAGCCATCTTGCCATGAGAGTACAAAAAACAAAGGGAATGCACACAAATTTATTCCTTACGCATTTGGGGTCGTCCTGACTGCTGTGTCTGATCTCCGATGGCTGGAGCCAGACCTCACAATCTGAACTAAAACCCAATTGGCTAATAACTTAAAACTTTTCTAAACAGGTAAAAGCAATGGAGAGCTGGGACATGCCTGTGAGCACGTCCAGCACAGCTGGTTAAAGTACAAGGACATAGAGTGTACTCCCTATCTGTAAGCATGGCATGCCTAGGATAGGGCTTAACAAAGTTATTAACACACTTATGATTTATTCTTTAACAAGAAAGGAAACTTCAAAAGGGAATTCCTTTTACTTCCCACACTCCCCCTACCATGTTGTGAGCATATCCACAAGGACTTTAACTTAGCACCACATTTCCAATGTGGATAAATTATCATTGACCAAATGACACCACAAAGCAAGGACCATCCATGCTTTCTGCCTGAGAACTTGGTTACTTCTCTGCATTTCTCCCCCATAGCCCAGATGTCTGCTCAGCTCAGGGGGCAGGATGTTCCTGCTTGGCAGGGACAGGTCCAGGTTTGGATGACCAGGTTGGTATCTACCCTAAGTCATCACTGATGCACTTACCGCTGGGGGTTAAGGGAAATTGTTACATAACCCAAGGAGACTGTAGCAGCCTGTAGCAGCCCCTCTTCCTGTAGCCATGGACACCCAGCTCCATTTACAAGACGCTCCCTCATGGCCAGGAGAGGTGGTTCATGCCTGTAATCCCAGTATTTTGGGAGACTGAGGCAGGAAAGATCACGAGGTTGGGAGATCGAGACCAGCCTGGCCAACATGGTGAAACGCTCTCTCTACTAAAGATACAAAAAATTAGCCAAGCATGGTGGTGTGGGCGCCTGTAGTCCCAGCAACTTGGGAGGCTGAGGCAGGAGAATCGCTTGAACCCAGGAGGCGATGGTTGCAGTGAGCCGAGATAGTGCCAGATCTGTACTCCAGCCTGGGCGACAGAGCAAGACTTCCTCTCAAAAAACAAAAAACAAAACAAAACAAAAAAACAAAAGTAAGACGCTCCCTCATATCTGCCTCCAACATCCTTTGTCCCCACAGCCACTCAAGTTGATGGGAAACAAGACCCCCTGATAGGCTCAACCTGTCAGCTTTCCAGACAGATCAGAGCTCCCTCCCCTGCCTCCCCCAGACCCTGGAGTAGAATCAGCTGAGAAGAGAATGTCACAGTTTCTGTCTGGCTACAGGCTCCAGGACCCTGTGCTCTGGACGGGTAAATGGGTGCATTCCACCCTAGGGCCATGTGAGCACCTGCTGCTCCCTCAGCAGCCCAGGCAAGGTCGGTGTCTTGGGACCACTCCCCTCCCCAGGCACAGGGACAGGGCACCAGCAAAGCAATTCACTGGCTAAAGCAATTCACTGATCCATCTGTCCTCCCTCCCTCCATAGCTCAGAAGTATCAGAGCTCGAAGACAACATTCGCTTTACCAGCAGCCTCCTTGCCTTCAGCCATCACTCCCCCAGCACCCCGAATAATACCGGCACATGGCCTTTTTCCTTCCTAGCTATTGACATTGCAGATACTTTACCATTCAAAACTATCTATTGGCTCATTTGATCCCTTTTATAATGCTTTGAAGGAGACACTGGTCTTCCTACTTGACAGAAGAGAAATTCAAGGCTCAGAGTAACTTGCCCAGGATCACTAGTACAGAAAACATTTGTGTGTCTGTGTGTGTGTGTGTGTGTGTGTGTGTGTGTGTGTGTTTTGAGACAGGGTCTCACTCTGTCACCCAGGCTGAGTGCAGTGGTACAATCACAGCTTATACAGCTTACCGCAGCCTCGACTTCCTGGGCTCAAGTGAGCCTCCGGCGTCAGTCTCTGGAGTTGCTGGGACTACAGGTGTGTGCCACTGTACCTGGCCAATCTTTCATTTTTTTTAGAGACAGGGTTTCACTATGTTGCCCAGCCTGGTCTTGAACTCCTGGACATAAGTGATCCTCTCACCTCAGCCTCCCAAAGTGCTGAGATTACAGGCAGGAGTCAGTGTGCTTTGCCTACAGAGAAAATGTGAGGCCGGGCATGGTGGCTCACGCCTGTAATCCCCACACTTTGGGAGGTGAAGGTGGGCAGATCATGAGGTCATGAGTTCAAGACCAGCCTGACCAATGTGGTGAAACACCATCTTTCCTAAAAATACAAAAAATTAGCCTGGCGTGGTGGTGTGCACCTGTACTCCCAGCTACTCATGAGGCTGAGGCAGGAGAATCGCTTGAACCCAGGAGGCGGAGGTTGCAGTGAGCCGACAGCACACCACTGCACTCCAGCCTGGTGACAGAGTGAGACTCTGTCTCAAAAAAAAGAAGAAATTTGAACCTCATTCTGTCCAATCCCAATGCCCAAATCCAATCCAAACACCTCATCTCTGAATTGTACAGCCTTTTCTGGGGGAGCATTTGCTAAGGAAAGAAACAACCTGAAACCACCAGGGCAATGGGGACAAAGCTGAAACTCCAAAAAGAGTCAGAGAGGAAAAGATAGCAATCTCACACACCACTCTCAGCCCCCGTCCACACCTTCTCCCTCCCTAAGCCTTCCACCAGCTTGGCTGTCAGTTACCACTGTTTGAGCCCAATCCCCCACCTCAGTTTCAGAATGTGAACCCACAGCCTCTGCCCTCCCCAGAGAGACACCAGGCCAGCTGGCCTGAAGCCCACAGCCCAAGACTGCAGAGGGGGCTGGACAGAAAAGACGGAAAGTTGGATTGGATCTTGAAGACAAGATTGTGCGAGTGTCCAGATTGGGCCATAATTAAGAGCATGGGCCTGCAACAGAAAACCCTCGGTTCAAAGTTGAGCTCTACTTCCTCCTGACTGGGGGACATAGTTCCTTAACTACCCTGTGCCTCAGTTCCTTCCTCTGTAAAATGGGGCAACACTAATACCCACTGATGTATCCACTGATGGGTGCTGGGAGGATGGAATGAGATTGAGACGGGGTCTCGCTCTGCGGGCCAGGCTGAGTGCAATGGCGTCATCACGGCTCACTGCAGCCTTGACTTCCTGGGCTCAAGTGATCCCCTGCCTCAGTTGCTAGAGTTGTGCCATATACTGAGGGCTCAGTCCTCGCCCTTGTGGGGCTGCAGTAGCAAGGGGTTGGGTAGAAGACTGAGTCAGCCCTGGGTCAGCTGGACTGAGCCTTAAGCCAGTTCCTTAAGGCTCTCAGCCTCGAGGTCTGTCCTTTATGGAAGGCCTCAGAATACTTTGCAGGGCTGTTTTGAGGACTGGAAATCATGTAGGGGAAGTACCCTGCACCTGTAAAGCACTCAGTATACACAAAGCCCTTTCCTTCTCTCCCTACAAGGTGACATTTCCTTCAGAAAACACTGTAGGAAAGCTTTGCTTTATTGGCAAGAATAAATGGCATAGTATGCACATTTATGCGGACACACAACAGCCATTCATTCCCTAGTTCTCTCGGAGAGACGAGAGGGAGACGCTGGGAGGGAGAAAAACAGCGGAGGAGAGAGTGGGCAGGGTTGGGCAGGCAGAGGATGGCGAAGGAGTTCTGACACTGATGGGGCAGGACTGGGCGGGCGGGGGATGGAGAAGGTGCCCTGACACGACTGGGGAGTGAGTGTTCCTGGGGAGGAGTAGGGGATCTTTGGCAGGGAAGAAGAGAGAGGGCTGTCCTCACACCTCGCTCTTGAGGAAAAGGCGGCAGCAAGAACCAGGCCAAGGGCTCCATTCCCCTGCGCTTGTTTGCTGGAGACCTGGTGACACCACTCACTCCTTTTTGGGCCTGTTTTCTCTTTGCAAAACACAGGGCTCCGGAAGGTGCCTCTCTCCCAGAGGAATTATGTGGGATACTCCCCAGCCAGCGTTGTTCTCTGGGATACCCCACTGTTTTGCTAGGGTGGGCTGTTGTCACCTGTCCATAGCCCTCTGCCTGCCTGCTCTGTCCCCCACCACCGTACCCTCCTACCCTCTCCTTCCCAGACAGGAGGGTTTTATTTTTAACCAGAGTTTACAAGCAGGATCTGGAAAAGCCAGTTTGTGGAAGACGTTCCAGCGCCGGCTGGCTCCCTCCCCCACAGCAGGAGGGTGAGTGGCTACGGCCGCCCTTGGCCAGGCAGGGAGACCTGCCCAACAGGTGTGGGTAAAGGGCAGCAGGCCCAGGGACTAACAGCCCAGCCATCGTTGGCCAGCTGCAGGACTGGAAGGGGGCCCGGACTGACCCTGGCTGCTCTGGAGGGGAGGAGAGGGTGCCCTATGGCAGGGGTGGAGCAGCAGAACCTTCTGGGCTTTGCTGATGTCACCTCCCCTGCGGGGACTGATTGGCCCAGGACTTCCCTCTCTCCCTGGGGACATCTCTGGGCAGAGTGGCCCAATGCCCTGCTATTGCAAGCCAGGCCTCTCCTTCTGGGGCACCGGGGAGGGGGCAGGCAAGGCCAGGTTCCTGGGTAGGCAGATTAAGCATGTTCTCAGGGTGCTAGCAGCAAAAGGCCATCAACAAAGTGTTTGGGTTTGGTTTTGCTTTTTTAAGGGCTAATATTTAGTACTTCAAAAATAGCAAGGAAGAGTAGTCATCCTGGGGAAAAGGAAAACTTTGTTGGACTTCCTGACACTTATTTTCAGGTTTAGGATTATTTTATTTGGAATTTGTGTGTGGGTGAGTGGGGGAGGTACACCTTAATCTGTCAGCTTTTAAGGCTGCTAAAGGTCTTAATCCAGCTCAGGGAAAATCAAGGATCAGAAAGGGGGTGGGGACCCTGAGGCGCTGAGGAGGAGGGAGTATGTGGCCTCAACCTCTAGCTCTATCCCCTGGAGAGGGAGGCTTTCAGCAGAGAAGGGGACACCGAGGTATTATTGTAAAAGGAGAGCTGGTCTAGCCCAGCCAGAGGTGTGCAGCGTGAGGCCTGCGTTGGTGTGAAAAGGATTTCGGGAAATCAAGGTGTGAGTTCGTGCAGGAGAACAAGGGGCACTCAGGGCCTGGGAACAAGGCCTGGCAGCCTGGAATTGCCACCCCTGGGTCAGAGTTGGGATTTGGTCAGTCTGGAAATGGCAAGCCTCTTGGCCAGAGGTGGCCAAAGACAGTGGTCACTTTGGAGGTGGAGCTGGCAGCCCATTTCCTGGAAGATGGTTCCAAGGATGCCACTCAGCTCTGAGCCCTGGAGGCAGGGCGGGCTCGATGCCTCTTCCCCCAGAGCCTGCTGCAGTGGAGCCTATTACTCACAAGCCAGCTCCCTTCCTGACCCAGCCAGGCACTCAATAGCAAACATTTACTAAGCACCTACTTGCTCCAGGCACTTTTTTGTTTTTTTTTAATAGGACGGAGTCTCACTCTATTGCCCAGGCTGGAGTGCAATGGCGAGGTCTCGGCTCACTTCAACCTCCGCCTCCCAGGTTCAAGTGATTCTTCTGCCTCAGCCTCTTGAGTAGCTGAGACTACAGGCACACACCACCACGCCCAGCTGATTTTTATATTTTTAGTAGAGATGGGTTTTCACCATGTTGGTCAGACTGGTCTCGAACTCCTGAACTTGTGATCCGCCCGCCTCAGCCTCTCAAAGTGCTGGGATTACAGGCGTGAGCCACTGTGCCCAGAGCTCCAGGCACTTTTTATACCTCATTATAACCCTCATCTTGCCTGCGGTATGGTTGCTCTAACCCCATTGTACAGATGAGGAAACAGGCTCCGAGACACTGAGCTCACTGAAGAGCACACCGCTGCCTGGTGGCAGGGTTAGGATACAAATCCAGTTGTCTGACTTTGCCCAGCATGCTTTAGTCCATACCCTCTGGTCTCACCCCTGCTCAGGTCTCCAGAGGGGTAAAGCCATAAGCTCTCCCGCTTCAGTGCTCTCTGCCCAGCCAGGCACCTCTCAACTTCTACCACGGCCAGGAGCCTCCAACATTATGAGTGAGGAGACAGACAAGCACCCCAGGTCCCACAACTAGCTCCATAATTTTCTGGACCCAGTGCAAAAAGAAAATGCAAGGTCCCTTGTTCCAAATGATCAAGAATTGCAAGATTGCCGGGTGCAGTGGCTCACGCTGTAATCCCAGCACTTTGGGAGGCTGAGGTGGGTGGATCACCTGAGGTCAGGAGTTCAAGACCAGCCTGGCCAAGATGGTGAAACCCCATCTCTATTAAAAATACAAAAATAGCTGGGCCTGGTGGCATGCACCTGGAATCCCAGCTACTCGGGAGGCTGAGGCAGAGAATTGTTTGAACCCAGGAGGCGGAGGTTGCAGTGAGCCGAGGTTGCGTCACTGCACTCCAGCCTCCTGGGGGACAGAGCAAGACTCCATCTCAAAATAAATAAATAAATAAAAAGAATTGCAAGAGAGTGACAGCAGAATATTCAACCATTCCTTTTGAATGTGGGACCCCTTGTGACTGCACAAGTCGACACCCATAAACAGAATTCACACTTTCCCCCAAATAAACTACTCCCTTACCTGGGAAGTTACATATCCCAGACATGAGGCAAGTACGATTGCCATGGGCCTTGGGAAGCAAGTCCTCCACTGACCTGGAGGCCCCACCACCATCCGAAGGTGCTCTTGACCTCACCTCTCATCTTCAAGTCACATCTGCATGTAACAGGGGGCTACCCAGAGCCCCTGACAATCTATAGTCCCTAGAGAACTGAATTGGATGGGGGGGAGGCAGTGAGCCTCTCTACCCTCCTCCCTTTTTCTGACTAATTAATCCTAGCACCTCCTCCTTGACCCATTCCTTGATCCTTGCTGGAGGCAACCTCTTTCCTCATCCGCCCAACATGAGCACGTAGGCACTGTGCTAAGGCATCAGGACTAATGCTACCAACTTCACTCTAGAACAGCGCCAGCCCCTGCTGGAGCTCCATCAGCATTTGTACAAGTGGTGGAAGTAGCTGCCCGATGAGTGTCACCTGGCGTCAGGCAATGAGCTGAGCTGGGCACACCTGCTCACACACATGGTCTCATTTAATCCTCATCACAGCCCGGCAAGGTGGCATCAGTGCCCCCTTAGGCCTGAGAGGAGGTTGAGGCTCTCAGAGTAATGTGCAGAAGGTTCCATAGCTACTGAGTCGAGCAAAGAGACCAGGTTCTGGTCCCAAAGCCTTCTTCAGCTCTACCACAAATTGCTCCTAAACTTTCCTGCAAGGAGTCCTGTCTGGTCAGGAGAGCGCCCATAAATAAATATTACAGAAAAGGCTGAGGAGTCCCTGCAAGTCTCTCCATCTCTGCATCCTGGCTTCCTCCCTCTGCTCCCAGTGAAAGTGGGGCCCCCAGGTCTGTCCCAGGTGCATCCCCCACCTAGGCTCTCTATGTACCAAGCCCCGTTCTAGAGTTTTATGGGCACTTATGCATATAATCCACCCACTAGCACTATGAAGTAGGTACAATTCTCATGCCCGTTTTCTTGGTGGAGAAACTGAGAGACAGTCTGGCCCCAGAACCCATGCTCTTGACCACTACACACTTCTGGAGGCCCCCTGCCTGGGTTCAAATCCTGACACACCAGCAACACCACATATTAGCTGTGTAACCTTAGGAGAGCCTGCCTGCCTGCCTTCCTTCCTTCCTTCCCTCCCTCCTTCCCTTCTTCCTTCCTTCCTTCCTTACTTTGCTTTCTTTGCTTTCTTTTCCTTTTTTGAGATAGAAGTTTGCTCTTGTTGCCCAGGCTGGAGTGCAATCGTGCAATCTTGGCTCACCACAACCTTCGCCCCCCGACCCTGGGTTCAAGCAATTCTCCTGCCTCAGCCCCCCGAGTAGCTGAGATTACAGGCATGCGCCACCATGCCCAGCTAATTTTGTATTTTTAGTAGATACAGGAGTTTCTCCATGTTGGTCAGGCTTGTCTTGAGCTCCCAACCTCAGATGATCTGCCCGCCTCGGCTTCCCAGCAGTGCTGGTATTACAGGCGTGAGCCACCAGGCCCGGCTGAGTTTCTCAACCTCTGCATGTGGATTTCTTCATCTGTAAAATGTGAACTATGATAGCGCTGTTGTGCTGAACCCTGGTAACTCCAGTGGGGATGGCACCAGGTTCAAGAGGCCATAGCAGAGACTCAGGGCCAGCAAATGATAGAGTGCCTGGGCTTTACTGGGGACTTACATACAGGGAAGACAGTCCAGTGGCAGTGGGTTGAGTAGAAGAACTGCAACCGCTTGCAAAAGGCATGCAATTTATATAGCATCGTCACTTAGCACCCTTTCACTAACCTCCACCTGGCAACCTTCTTTCAGCGCAAAACTTGGGGCCTCCATCTCTGTATGGCCCATGTTCCATAGGGCAGGCTGGGGGTTCAGATGTTGCTCATGGACAAGGAACGAATCTCCAGGTTGGCCACTCCCAGACTCCCGGCTTGGAACGCACGTGCAGGTGCGTCTGCCATCCAGGGTCATTCTCAGGGTGTGCTGCAGTGATTACTATCAGGTGCACTTCCCATATAAGCACCTACTTTGTAGGGCTGGTTTGCAGATTGAGTGGGGCAGTATACATAAAGCTAAAGTTAGAAGGGTGCCTGGCACATTGTAAGCGCTATGTGTATGAGAGCTATTTTGTATTTGTTTTGAGACGTCGAGTCCTGCTCTGTCACCCAAGCTGGAGTGCAATGGCATGATCTTAGCTCACTGCAACCTCTGCCTCCCAGGTTCAAGCAATTCTCCTGACTCGGCCTCCCAAGTAGCTGGGACTACAGATATATGCCACCACGCCTGGCTAATTTTTGTATTTTTAGTAGAGACAGGGTTTCACCATATTGGTCAAGATGGTCCTGAACTCCTGACATCGTGATCCACCCGCCTCAGCCTCCCAAAGTGCTGGGATTACAGGTATGAGCCACCGCTCCTGGCCTGAGAGCTATTGTTAATGTTATGACTTCCCTGTACCTGTGCCACCACGTCCCTCTTCAAAACTGCCATTCCATTCATTCCCATCCCCCTTCCAGGGCCTTCAGCCTCTCCTGGACTAGCCCCTTCCCTGCACACATGCTTGTGTCTCTCAGCTGGCATCGAGGACACTCTTCCCACCTGTCCCTTGGCTGCATTTCTCTCCTTCCCTTCAGAGCCAAGATACCAGGACAAGCTGGGCCTTCTGCTGTTCCCACACTTTGCCCACCGACCCCTCGACACGGTGCGTCTTCGCCTCCGCTCCCTTCATTCTTGCCTGAAATGTGGGAAGTATAGCCATGCTTCCCTGGCTAAGATCTCCAGGAACTCCATCTTGCCAAGTCCAGCAGACACCTTTCTGGCCTTACCTGCCTCCATCTTAGCCCAGCACCTGACTCTGTCCCTGAGCCCAGTCTGCAGGTCTCCTTAAGCAGACAGGACACCACTTCTTGGGGTCCTCCTTCCACCTCTCCTGCTACTCACTCTCCTCATTCTCCTCCGGGGCTGCTCCTCCCCCAGGCCTGGGAGGCTGGCACACTAGCTACCGGCATTCCATCTCATCTCCTCATGCTGCCCTCTTTCCTTTCCGGGCCCTCATCCAAACTCACACCTCCATCTACCACCCACAAAGAGGACAGCACCTCTCCCTGCTTGCCTAGACCTGTCTGCAGAGGCCAGACCTGAGTGGCTACCTGCTTATCCATCATCTCGTCCCCCGCCCCAACCCCGTGTCCAGAGTGGAGCTGGACCTCTTTCCCTAACCCTTGGCCTGTGCATTCCCCAGGCACCCAAGCTGAGGGATGACCCTGATGACCCTGCTCCCTTTCTCCCTCCACCTCACCTTCCTGGGTCTGGGCACCAGGGCCCGTGGACCCCTCCTCACAGCGCTCAGCCTCTCCTCCCCGCCTCCTCCGGCATCACTGCATCTGGCCTGGATGACTGCAGTCGCCTCCTAGGTGGTTTCCCAATCTTGGTCCTCCCTCCCCTCCAATCCAGTCCTCAAGCTGCCGCCAGAAAGACCTTTTCAAATGGCAAATAAGGCCACATCTCTCCCAGCTCACAGCCTCCTTCAGGGGCCCTCTGTGATTAATTCCAAGCCCCACGTGTCCCCTGCAGCCCCCCACCCCCTCCCCACACAGAAGGTCTTGCTTGCTGGTCCTGCCTTGCCTCCTCCCCACTCTCCAGCCAAAGCCAGCTAACTCCTTGCCCTTCCGGAGGAAACTCCGGCCTCCCCAGTTGTACCTCCACTGGGCACTCCTTCCTTCCTTCCTCCCTCCCTCCCTTCCTCTCTCCCTCTCTCCATCTCGCCTTCTCTCCCTCTCTCTTTTTCTCTTTCTTTCTTTTTTGACAGAGTTTTGCTCTTATTGCCCAGGCTGGAGTGCAGCGGCGCAATCTCGGCTCACTGCAACCTCTGCTCACTGCAACCTCTGCCTCCTGGCTTCAAGGGATTCTCCACCAGGAGCTTCTTTTTATCATCCTCACTCCCAGTCCTTTACATCCCTATCTCCAGGAAGAGGTCCTTTCCCGTGCCCCTGACCTGTGCCGTGCCCCCCACCCCCCACCGAGCACCACAGTCACAGCACCATTGCTAGTGCCACTGTTGACTTTCCTTTGCCCAGTCCCCCAGTACTGAGAGTCCTGGTGGCTGGAGACCCCTTAGCCAGGCAAAAATGAGGGCAACAAGACAGCTAAGACTCACTGGAAGCCAACGAGGTGGCTGGTGCTGACACAGAATACACACCACTGTCTCTTTGGATTCTTCCTGCCACCTTGTGAGAAGTATTCCTCCTTCACAGGGAGGATACAAGCCCAGAGAGATCAAGTAACTTGCCCAAAGTTAACAGCAGAGCCAGGATTTGAACTCACACATCAATCAACAGATGCGTGTTGGGTGAAAGCTGGTTTTCACAGAGGCGTGGGGCCTGGATGAGACTTGAAGGAGGAGGGGAGTGACAGGTGGGCAAAAAGGAAGGGAGCCGTGTGTCAGGCAGAAGCACAGCCTGGCCTGGGTGCTCTCCACAGCCTCTCCAGACCTCTCCCATCTCTGCCATCCCCAGAAACAGGAACCCTGCCCCAGGCACTCAGCCATAGTGGACAGAAAAAGAGCCCTGTGATAGGCCGGGCGCAGTGGCTCACGCCTGTAATCTCAGCACTTTGGGAGGCTGAGGCAGGCTGATCACTTGAGGTCAGGAGTTCCAGACCAGCCTGGCCAACATGGTGAAACCCCATCTCTACTAAAATTACAAAAATTAGCTGGGTATGCCTATAATCCCAGCTACTCAGAAGGCTGAGGCAGGAGAATCGCTTGAACCCAAGAGGTGGAGGTTGCAGTGAGCTGAGATCACACCACTGCACTCCAGCCTGGGCAACAGAGTGACACTTCATTCAAAAAAGAGAGAGAAAGCAAAAAGAGGTGGAGGCTGTTAGAAACACAGCCTGTGGCCAGGCGTGGTGGCTCACGCCTGTAATCCAAGCACTTTGGAGGCCAAGATGGGTGGATCACCTGAGGTAGGGAGTTCAAGACCAGCCTGACCAACATGGTGAAACCCTGTCTTTAAAAAAAAAAAGAAAAGAAAAGAAACACTGCCTGCACCTAGGGTGCTGGAGGCAGCAGCCATGGCTGGCAGACACCTCCTGACCCCCGACTTCTGCCTCCATGGGCAGGTGCAAGGCTAGGGCCAGGTAGGGGGAACAAGGCAAGGGGTGCCTGGGCCTAATAAGGAGCTGCAGGTGCTGGCTCCCTGCCTGAGGGCCAACCTTGCCCCTTTCCCAGCCCCACTGGGGTCACCACACTCACCAAGTAAGCTGAAGGCCCTTCTGGGGCAGGACTGACTTGGGGCCCGAAAAGCTGCTTTTTGACAAGTGGTCTGGCCGGCTGGTTTAGCCCCAAGTGAGGTGGTAGGCTCTTCAGCAGCTCCTTCTTCGGACTCTCCAGCTCTCCCCTTTTCTGTTCTATCTTGGGAAGCTCCCAGGCACCCCTCTCTCCACCCCTGAAACTATCCTACTTCCAGAGGCCCCAGAAGAGTGGGCATGCTGGCAACTCCCCAAGTCAGGGATCAGTTGCCACCAGCTCCAGTCCAAGCGGAACAGGGCATTGTGAACCTCCAGCTCCAGGCAGACACCAGGGAGGGGGGAGATTGTGGGAGGTGGTCACATGACCGTCTGGGCTGAGACCCAGGGGCGCAGAGTTAATTCCTTCACGTTCACATGGCCCCACATTCCAGAGCCGTCTCTCCCAGGGTGCTGGCCATCAGTATTGCCCTCCGCACCCCCAGGCACCCACACACGTTCTCAGATGCACCCAGACCTCCTGGAGCCGCAGCAGGTCCAGAGTCGCTCCCTGCCCGCAGCTCTGGGATTCCCAGTGCTCACTCCTCCCCTCAAAAACACCAGCCACGGCTGGCAGGGTCTGTGCTGGTGAAGCGTGAGGTATGGGGGCAGAACAAGGTGGGATGTGAACGTCCTTCAGGTGACAAGGAGTGAAGCCAGGCAGGGGTGAATTATTTAACCCTATGTCTGGGTTGCCTGTCTATGAAATGGGAGCAATAATAGGACCTACTGTGGGGATTTTCCTGCCAAAGGCGAATCATGGCCACGACTAGCTTCAGAGATTTACCATAAAGAAGGGGAAGTCATATATGACAAGGACTGGCCCACTGTCAGTTCCAAAGTCTGCAGTCAATCATTTCTCTCCTACCAAGTGTGGTGGCTTATGCCTGTAATCCCAACACTTTGGGAGGCAGAGGCGGGTTGATCACATGAGGCCAGGAGTTCAAGATCAGCCTGGCCAACATGTTGAAACCCCATCTCTACTAAAAATATAAAAATTAGCCAGGCATTGTGGCACTCACCTGTAATCCCAGCTACTCTGGAGGCTGAGGCAGGAGAATCACTTGAACCCAGGAGGTGGAGGCTTCAGTGAGCCAAGATTGCGCCACTGCACTCCAGCTTGGGAGACAGAGCAAGACTCTGTCACCAATAATAATAATGACAATAATTTATCTCCTTCTATCTTTTCTTTCAGCCACAGCGTTGCCATCTGTGACCTAGGGGTGCGATTCTGACAGCCTCATCGAACTGTTGTGGCTGGTGGGAGAGGGAAGGGAATGAGCTATTGGTAAGGAAGGCTCTGGACACTGTCGGGGATTCCTGGCGTCCGTGGATGCTGCCCCACCTCTTCCCCCATGTCCTTCCAGAGAATGCCCAGCCATCCAGGGACTGCTCAGGGCACCCAAGTCACCACAGCAATGTGGGTGCACTGGGTGTGGGCCTGTGGGCCAGATACACACACACAAGCACACACTCACACTGACTCACACTCCCTGCCCAGGAGCCTAGGAAGCTTCAGAACCAATTCTCGGCTGTGGGGGCAGGGAGTATCTCACTCACGTTTGCATCAGCTCCCAGACCCATATTGGGGCTTTCTCTGACCCAACCCCAGTTCCTTATCCTGGACCTTTCTTCGTCTCCCTGGTTTGTCCTAAGATCTGCCCCCAGGAGATATATATATATTATAGATCTAAGCTTCTCTGTGCTTTTAATACTGCTGAACATTATACGAAATAACCACCCACGGTGCAGGGGAACGGAAGATTTGGAATGAGAAGGAGACCGACTTACTTTTCTCTGAGTACCTTTTCACGATGTTTGATTTTTTTTTTTATTTTACCATATATATCTAATACCTTTTTAAAAATTAAAATACTCCTGGGGCTAGGCACGATGGCTCACGCCTATAATCCCAGCACTTTGGGAGGCTGAGGCCAGCAGATCACTTGAGGTCAGGAGTTCTAATCCAGCCTGACCAACATGGTGAAACCCCCTCTCTACTAAAAATACAAAAAATTAGCCAGGAGTGGTGGCATGCACCTGTAGTCCCAGCTACTCGGGAGGTTGAGGCAGGAGAATTGCTTGAACCTGGGAGGTGGAGGTTGTGGTGAGCTGTGATTGTGCCATTGCACTCCAACCTGGGCAACAAGAGCAAAACTCCATCTCAAAAAAAAGAAAAGAAAAAAAAAATTTAGTCAGGCATGTAGCCTGTAGTAGTAGCCTGTAGCATGTAGCCAGTAGCCTGTAGTCCCAGCTACTTGGGAGGCTAAGACTAGAGGATGGCTTGAGCCCAGGAGGTGGAGGCTGCAGTGAGCCATGGTGGATGTGCCACTGCACTTCAGCCTGAGGGACACAGCAAGACCCTGTTCCAAAAAAAAAAAAACCCCTTCAGAAGTTTCCCATCAGCAAATGGGGAGGCTGTGTGAAGGGCCACAGATCAAAGGTTAAAAAAAGACTCTACTGGCCAAGTGTGGTGGCTCACACCTGTAATCCCAGCACTTTGCGGGGCTAAAGTGGGCAGATAACAAGGTCAGGAGTTCGAGATTAGCCTGGCCAATATGGTAAAACCCGTCTCTACTAAAAATACAAAAATTAGCCGGGCATGGTAATGTGCACCTGTAATCCCAGCTACTCAGGAGGCAGAGGCAGGAGAATCACTTGAACTCATTGAACTTTGGAGGCATAGGCTGCAGTGAGCCGAGATAGCACCACTGCTCTCCAGCCTGGGAGACAGAGCAAAACTCTGTCTTTAAAAAAAAAAAAAAAAGACTCTTCAGGCCCACCTTATGTTTACAGTCAGAAACCTAGAAATATCTCTGAACATTCCCTTCTCCAAAAGGTTACAAGGGACAAATTTTTTTTTGCCAGTCCTCCAAGAATTAGTAAAAACAGTGAATGCCACTGGACCAGGTATCGCTCTGCTTTTGCCCACTTCATCATCACTCCTCATAGAAAGTGTCCTTACATTTTTCTTTCTTTTTTTGTTTCCCAAGACTGCCCAGGCTAGTCTCAATCTCCTGAGTTTAAGCAATCCTCACATCTCCCAAGTAGCTGGGATTACACCACCACGCCCAGCTCTCAAATAGTCTTAAATTTGCAAAAAAAAAAAGTCTATTATAGCTGTTCCCTAGTAAGAATCTAGCCCAGGCTCTACCACTGTGTGACCATAGGAAAGTTCTTTCTTTTTTTCTTTTTTTTTTTTTTTTTGAGACGGTGTCTCGCTTTGTCGCCCAGGCTGGAGTGCAGTGGTACGATCTCAGCTCACTGCAACCTCCACCTCCCAGGTTCAAAGGATTCTCCTGCCTCAGCCTCCCGAGTAGCTGGGATTACAGGCGCCTGCCACCACACCTGGCTAATTTTGTATTTTTAGTAGAGATGGGGTTTCTCCATGTTGGTCAAGGCTGATCTCAATCTCCTGACCTCAGGTGATCCACCGTAGGCAAGTTATCTCACCTCTCTGTGTCTGGGGGTCTTCATCATTACAAAGTGGAGGAACCAGACATAAGTTCTAATCTCAAGTTCATGAAAGGGCTTTAGATGTGCATATGCCTCGAGAAATTGAGTAGTATTATTTGCATCCCAGAAGGAAACTGGGTAGCAGAGGGGCCAGTTGTACTGTATTCCCCTCTTTGCATTCTTTCTTTGTTTGTTTGACACAGGATCTGGCTCTGTTACCTAGGCTGGAGGGCAATGGCACAATCATTGCTCACTGCAACCTTGACCTCCCAGGCTCAAGCGATCATGCCGCCTCTGCCTGTCAAGTAGCTGGGACCACAGGCATGTATCACCATGCCCAGCTAATTTTGTTGTTGTTGTTGTTTGTTTGTTTCTTTGTTTGTTTTGAGAAGGAGTCTAGCTCTGTTGCCCAGGCTGGAGTGCAGTGGTGTGATCTTGGCTCACTGCAACCTCTGCCTACCAGGTTCAAGCAGGTCTCCCTCCTCAACCTCCTGAGTAGCTGGGATTATAGGCATGCGCCACCATGCCTGGCTGAGTTTTCGTATTTTTAGTGGAGACCGGGTTTCACCATGTGGGCCAGGCTGGTCTTGAACTCCTGACCTCAAATGATCTGCCCCCCTCGGCCTCTCAAAGTGCTGGAATTATAGGCGTGGGTCACCACACTCAGCCTGCTGGGCTAATTTTTAAAAAAATTTTGGGCTCTCTGCTCCTCCTGTTCGATAGACAGCCGCTTCAAGTCTCCCATCACCAGCCACATCTCTGAGACACCATGGGGAAGGTGAAGGTCGGAGTCAATGGATTTGGTCGTATTGGGCGCCTGGTCACCAGGCCTGCTTTTAACTCTGGTAAAGTGGATATTGTCGCCATCAATGATCCCTTCATTGACCTCAACTACATGGTCTACATGTTCCAGTATGATTCCACCCTTGGCAAATTCCATGGCACTGTCAAGGCTGAGAATGGGAAGCTTGTCATCAGTGTAAATCCCATCACCATCTTCCAGGAGCGAGATCCCTCCAAAATCAAGTGGGGCAATGCTGGTGCTGAGTACGTGGTGGAGTCCACTGGCGTCTTCACCACCATGGAGAAGGCTGGGGCTCACTTGCAGGGGGGAGCCAAAAGGGTCATCATCTCTGCCCCCTCTGCTGATGCCCCCATGTTCGTGATGGGTGTGAACCATGAGAAGTATGACAACAGCCTCAAGATCGTCAGCAATGCCTCCTGCACCACCAACTGCTTAGCACCCCTGGCCAACGTCATCCATGACAACTTTGGTATCGTGGAAGGACTCATGACCACCATCCACACCATCACTGCCACCCAGAAGACCGTGGATGGCCCCTCCGGGAAACTGTGGCGTGATGGCCGCGGGGCTCTCCAGAATATCATCCCTGCCTCTACTGGCACTGCCAAGGCTGTAGGCAAGGTCATCCCTGAGCTGAACGGGAAGCTCACCAGCATGGCCTTCCGTGTCCCCACTGCCAACATGTCAGTGGTGGACCTGACCTGCCGTCTGGAAAAACCTGCCAAATATGATGACATCAAGAAGGTGGTGAAGCAGGCGTTGGAGGGCCCCCTCAAGGGCATCCTGGGCTACACTGAGCACCAGGTGGTGTCCTCTGACTTCAACAGCAACACCCATTCTTCCACCTTCGATGCTGGGGCTGGCATTGCCCTCAACGACCACTTTGTCAAGCTCATTTCCTGGTATGACAATGAATTTGGCTATAGCAACAGGGTGGTGGACCTTGTCTCCCACATGGCCTCCAAGGAGTAAGACTCCTGGACCACCAGCCCCAGCAAGAGCATGAGAGGAAGAGAGGCCCTCACTGCTGGGGAGTCCCTGCCACACTGAGTCCCCCACTACACTAAATTGCCCCTCCTCACAGTTTCCATGCAGACCCCTTGAAGAGGGAGGGGCCTAGGGAGCCCCACCTTGTCATGTACCATCAATAAGGTCCCCTGTGCTCAGCCAAAAAAAAAAAAAATTTTGTAGAGAAAGGGTCCCACTGTGTTGCCCAGACCAGTCTTAAACTCCTGACCTAAGCAATCCTCCTGCCTCAGCCTCCCAAAGTACTGCGATTAAAGGCATGAGCCACCACTCCTGGCCT
Source organism: Plecturocebus donacophilus (assembly GCA_004027715.1). Taxonomy (NCBI): domain Eukaryota; kingdom Metazoa; phylum Chordata; class Mammalia; order Primates; family Pitheciidae; genus Plecturocebus; species Plecturocebus donacophilus. The sequence continues at coordinate 47,334 of PVKP010010366.1, forward strand.
CATTCTTTGCATTTTGAACCAAAGGAATGTATTACCTTCTCAAAAACAAATACATAAAATGTATATTAAAAAGGAAAAATATGTATGCAAATCCTTGTGTATATGGGCAGTGGTATATCTTGGGGAGGAGCCATAATTTTTGTTAGATTTTTCTAAGGTGTCTCTGACCCCAAAAAAGGTTTAGAAAACATTTCACTAGATGACCTTAAGAGTCATTCCCAGTGCAGTGGTGCTGTCTCAGCTCATTGCAACCTCCGTCTCCCAGGGTCAAGCAATTCTTGTGCCTTAGCCTCCCAAGTAGCTGGGACTACAGGCACACGACACCACACCCAGCTAATTTTTGTATTTTTAGTAGAGACGGAGTTTCACCATATTGGCCAGGCTGTTCTTGAACTCTTGACCTCAGGTGATCCACATGCCTTGGTCTCCCAAAGTACTGGGATTATAGGTGTGAGCCACCCTGCACGGCCCCAATTCCAACTTCCTGACTTGATGAAGTAATAGAGAAAACAAAGGTGAATTTCAGTATTTATTACATCAGCCAGTCTGGGCTGGATGCAAGTGAAAATGCATCTTGAATCTTACATTTAGGAGTTGACATGGTGAGCCGTTTTCCGTGGTGGACTATGGTGCTGCCTTCAGAGATCAAGGTCAAGAAATTACTCCCACTGGCCTCTTCTCTCAAAGCTGTTGAATTAAGTCCTCATTGCCCCACAACTCTGCCATCTTAAACTTCTCATTTGGATTTGCTGCACAAATGATGCACATAAATAAATAAGTATAAATTTTTAAATGTTGACCCCTTTGGCTCTGAGGGAAAAGAGAGTGAGAAGGATGAGAAATGAGGGTAGAAACAAGTGGAGATAAAATGGAGATGAATGGAACCTCGACTCATCCAGAGGCCTGAGCTGAATCTCAGAAACCCACAGGAATCCTCACATGCCAGAGAAGAAAAGTGCTTCCTAGGCATCCAGTGTGGAAAGCTTCAGGGAAAGGGGAATCCAGCTGAGGGATCACAGCAAGACTGGTTAAGGCAACTAGACTAGGAACTGAATGGATCCCAGCAAAGGAAAAGGTCACATGCTTAAGAAAGAGAGAGAGAGAGAGAGCGCGCCTCCATTTAACAAGTGGCCCCTGGCTATGATAAACTTTAATTAACTGCACTATTATAATTCACTTCCGGCCAGGGTTCCACCCCAACCCGCTCTCTCCCTCCCACTCCCTCCCTCCTCTCCCCCCAATCTCTAGTCAGGTTTCTTCAGTGAAACCAAACTGGCCTCTGTGGCTGGATGCCTCATTATTACAACTATTGCTTCTTCTGTTTATAATAGCACCCAGCAACAAGAAGGAAAACGATGCTGTTTTCACTGCTTAATGACGCCCCCCGCTTTCCTACCTATGTGCACTAGTAATCAAGGGGCTTGTAATCCTGAAAGTTCCTGAGCATAATACTATAGCGATGAAGTTGTAGGCTGGCAGGAGCGGCTGTGCACAGAGACCGGTAACAGGGCCAACTCCCAGCTGGAGCCACCAGACACAACTCATAAGATCCACACCCAGACAGGTGATCCACATGTCTAAATTCATATGCACCATGCAATGCTGTGGCTGCACTCACCGCTCCTTCCTTCAATGATGGTTAAATTATACCCATGACACTGTATTCTCAGGCTATTGAGCTTTACCCATTTTAAGAGTATGTGCCTTGGGAGTGGGAGTTGGGAGCATCTTAGAGGATCTTCCAGGCGTAACATTCTTGGTTTTTATTAATGAGCTTATGCAAAAAGCCAACCCAGACCTTTAAGTGAAATGTGTGATTGGTAGCCAGGCGAGGATGGGTTTTGGAATTAACTCTTCCTACAGTCTGCTACGCATTATCACCCCCAAGTTAATTACCCCTGCGGATGAAAATAGGTTTCATGACTCATAAGCACCAATACAACACTTGGCAGCAGATGAAAATGCAAGGACACATTTGCAGGAAGCTGACATGAATATCTATTTATATGTGGGGAGATTCTTAAAGAGGTGAGACAGTCACCTCCCATGTACCAGGATTAAGAGGCTGTAGCAGATCCATCAATATTGCCACTTATCCACACCCACAAACACACACGCGTGTGCGCATGCACACGCACAGTCCTGGTTTCCACCACTTCAGTGATGACAGTGGCAAAGCAGGAACAGAAACTAAAAGGGTGTTATTAACAAGTCCCGACACCAGCCCAACCTCCACACCAGAGTTCTGGGCAAACCAGTGATTTGTTTCTCCCCAAACGTGCCTGCACCCATCCCCACCTCGCAGTCCTCCCACTCCTTTGATGGGAGTGGAGTGGAGGCTCCAAGTTTCTTATAGTCAGTCCTTCATCTTTGGAGGGGACCATCCCGGGCCAGCTCGCCCCCGCCCAGGAATGAGGTGTGGCCAGGAATCAATTTGACTGGATCACCGAGTTTTGTTTTGCTTCCTCCCTCCTGTTTTCTGCTCTTCTATTTGCCTCCCAGGAAAGTACAAGGTTCAGATCAGGTTTGTTTGCCTTCCCCTACCTCTGGGAGGACTCCAGGCCGCTCTCAGCCCACGGGGCTCTGCTCTAAAGGGCATTAGTCTTCTGTCCCCTTCCCCGGCCCTCTGCACCTCACAAACACCGACAAAAGCTGATTAGACGAATAATTGCATTGCTTCACCAGCAGGAATGGATTTTTATTTGGTGTCCGAAGTAAACCTTTGCTTCAGGAACTGGGTTTGGGGTTTCCCCCCTCTTCCTCATCCTCGGAAACCCTCTGATCAACTCTTAAGACTTCTGCCTTTAGAAAATTTTTTTAAAGAGGAAAGAAAACAACGTGCAATGAATGAGGTGAAAACTGCTTTTCCAAGGCACCAGCCTGAAGCTACTGCCGACTCTCCAGGCTGAGTGTATGCATTTGCTCCCAGCTCTGTGACACTTTTGTTTCAAATATGCAAAGACGGAAGTCCGTCATATCTGACAGGCAAAGCACCCTAGCTTTTTTCCTAGACTTTTCCCCCCACTTGTCAAGTCACCAGCTGCATTGGGTGTCAGCCTATATTCACGGCCACAGGGCGAGGCACCAAAAAGCATTCCTGACAATGCCATTTGCAGCTGGGCCCGCATCCGGGGGAAAATAGAGATGCTGAAGAGTAAACCGAAATCGCTTAGTCAGCAACTGTCGCCTCCCCAAGAGGTGAATGTAAATAACCTGGTACTGAGGGGGAGGGGCAGCCAGGCAGCACAGGGCCTTTCCCACAGGCCAGCTCCCAGGGCTTTCAAAGGCACTAGGGATTTTCGTTCTGTATTGAAGGTAGGGAGGGTGTCCCTTACGTCGGAGTTGTGTGGCCTTAGCCCTAGAAAGACAAACTTGCTGACTCGGCGCAGAATTAATATCAATTGAATTTATTACAAGTTACTAAGCTCCAAGGCACATTACAGTGTTCTGTTAACTACAGAAATGTATAAAGGACAAACAGAGCAGATTCTCCATGTCTAGCATTTCGCTCTACTGTTCAAAAGCATCCGTGCATCAATAAAGCAAAAACAAAACAACACGTGTAGATCCAACACATTCAGGTCAGTAGAAACAAACCAAAACATTTTCCCCTCACAAACTTGCAACAAAAAACACCCCATCCCCCCCACACCCCCCTTACCATTTTGCAAACAAAACAGAAAAACGAAACAAAAACAGAACAAAATAAAGTGAAGACTTCAACACTTGGGGCAGTTTAGAAGGAAGCTTTCACCATTTTATAGCATCATTTTTTTTTTTTAGGCAGCAACACTGGCCTTGGCAAAAAAAAAAAAAAAAAAAGTCTTTTTTTCCTTTGTGTCTGTTTCTCCTTTCAGAGAGTGCATAACATTTACAAAAATACACACCAGCAGCAGTCGTTGCTAAGGGCTATTAATTCTGTACCTAGGCAAACATTCTGCCACCAAATAAATGCTAACGAATATGATGCAAACGACCCAACCAATATGATACTGCTTAACACAAACCAGCTTATCCTTCAAATGAAGAAGTTACATACCTTTGTTTCAAAATATAGAAACATACGACGAAAATAATGTCTATACATAAGACTAACTTTTTGCAGTTTTGTTATATTCACAATTCTACATCTTGGGGGTGAGGGAAGGGAGGGTCGAGGTGGGTGGGGGTGGGGCCCTCAGGATTGGAGAGGAGCTGGTCTGGGGCAAAGGAGGTGGCTGCCCAGTGGTTCAAGGGTCTCTCTCCTTTTTCACTTTAACATCCCCAGCTAAGATAGTCGCGATTTCGCCTTGCATGAAGGCCCAAGGTACATTAGACCCGACTAGGGGGCATTTCTCTCCGCTGGGGCAATACACCTCGCCGGTGGCCCCCTGGGCCTTGATACTCTCTCTAGAGCAAGGGAAGCAAAATTTGTGGCTGGGGACGGACGGGCACTGAACGAAATGCGTGTCCTCCAAACGTTCGTGGCAAATGGTGCAGCAGAGGGGTCCGCTGTTGGCCATGGGGGAATCCGGAATGTTTTGGGGGTGCACTTGGTCCATGCCCGGATGGGCGCTAGGCGGTGGGGGCGCCACCTGTAAATTCAGGTCCCCGTTACGTGATGCCAAGCGGCGCTGCCCCGGCACGGAGGCCGGCGAGACTGGGCTGCTGCTGTTGCGCCGCGCGGACGCAGTGGTAGAGTGCACGGAACTGCCATCCTTGGGCGAGTGCGCAGTGCCCAGAGTATCTGCCACCGACATGAGGGCGGCCATGGGGGACGGACCGTTCTGGGGAGCCGACTCAGGTGGGGTGGTCCGGTTGGAATGGGGTCCCAGAGGTGGGGGCGGCGGAGGTGGACCCCCTGCCACGTGCCCCGGCGCCGCGAAGCCCCCGGCAGACATGGTGAGCTTCAGCGCCTCGCTCTGGTTCGCCATCCACTGCTGCCTCTGCTGTTCCTCGCCCAGCTTCAGGGCGCCCTCGGCTGGGTCCGGGGGCTCGGGAGAGGCCTTCCTCTTGCGCAGGCTGGCGGCTGCGCCCCGGCCTGAGGGCGCAGTGGACGGCAGGGCCCCGGTCCCCGGGGGTGCGCTGGGAGCGCGGCTCAGACTCACCAGTGCCGTGGGCAGCATGGGGCAGCTGGCGTCCAGGTAGGGCTGGGGCAGCATGTCGGCGCCAGGCACGCCCTCCTTGAAGAAGCGCACGGCCTCGGGAAGCAGGTCCCCAAGCAGGCGCCAGTCCCCGGAGCCGTGCTTCTTTTCGTACTCCAGGTACTTGAAACCGGAGGACAGGCCCCGGCCGAAGTCCTTCATGCAGTCCTGGTACATCTGCTTGGCCACACCAGACGCACTGGAGTACACATTGCCCGAGCCCGTGGGGTACTCAATGAACAGCTTCAATTCGTAGTCCATGCCGGGCTTGGAGACGGCGTCGAAGGCGAAAACGCGGCCCAGCAGCGAGTGGTCCTTCTTGAAGCGAACCTCGTAGGGCGTGCAGCCCGCCAGCGTGAGTAGCGTGTCGCGGACCATCTTGGGCTTGTTGGCCCACTCCTCGGCGCGGTTGCGCAGGCTCTCGCTCAGCTCGGCCAGGGCCTCGGCGTTGCGCTGCTTCTCCTTCAGCTCGCGCTCCTGGTCCATGCTCGATACCGAGCCGGGCCTCTTGCCACCAGCACCCACGCCCACCTCCGCCACCGACGAAGAGGTCGAAGACGACGCGGACGACGTGGCCGATACACCCGAGGTACCCCCGAGACAAGCGGGGCCCCCGGGAGCCCCTGGGGGAGCAGGCGTCGGGGGCCCACGGCTGCCCAGAGCGTGAGGTGGGGGTGGGGGGAGGACCGCGGCGCTGGCCGGGCCGTTAAGCAGTGTCTGCGGCAGCAGGTTGGGGGGCACGGTGAGCTGGGGACCTCCGCCACCCCCCGGGTTGGGCAGCCCCGTCACCAGCCCACCGTGGGTCCCACGCCGAGACGCCACCGACGCCGCCGCTGAAGAAGAGTTGGGGCTCTGGCGGTTCAGCTCTGGGGGTCCCTCCTCCGGTGCTGGTTTGGGGAAGCCGTTTGGGCCCCCCAGGCCGTTGGGCAGCCGCGCGGCGTGGCTGCTGCTTCCCAGGCTCACCGGCGGTGGCGGGTACTCGAAGCGGCTGCGCTGTTCCACAGCGGCGGCGGCGGCGGCGGCGGCGGCCGCGCTCAGGCCGTAGCGCTCCAGGCCAGACGGGGCCGCCAGCACCGCAGGCTTGCTGGGACCATCTACGTGGTTGAGCTGCTGCTGCTGCTGCTGCTGCTGCTGCTGTTGCTGCTGTTGCTGCTGTTGCTGCTGCGCGGCGGCCGCTGCCGCGGCTGCCGCGGCCGCTTCCTTAGCCGACAGGGCCACCGTCTTGACCCCGACGGGCGGCGGCGGCCCGGGGGAGCGGCCGTCCTGGAAGCAGCCGTGCGCCCGCTTCAGCTGGCGCGCGGTCTCGATCACGAACTCGATGCGATCGGCGCCCTCGTAGTTGACGCAACCGCGGCATACGGGTTCCGAGAAGTCCCAGATCATGGCCCAGGGCATGCGGGGCAGGTCGCACAGGTAACAAGACTGTCTCCGGGACGAGGACACCTGCGCCGCCGACATGATGCCGGCCCTGGGGAAGGTAGGCCCCCGCCCGGGCTGTCTCCGCGGCGCCTTCTCCTCCGGGAGGACTGGCCGGCTGGGGAGGGAGTCCGACTGCGGGGGAGGGAGGAGGGGGGCGAGAAAGTTCTGCCCCAGGGGCTGGAGGGCGCGCGAGTCTCCACCGCCGGCGCAGCGCCTCGCCGTGGGGGCTCCACCGCCCGGGCGGAGGACGGGTTCAGCCCGCTCTTCGCCCCCACCTCCGACTGCGGTTGTCTCGTCGCGAGAGGAGCTCAGGAGCCTTCTTCCTGGTGCTGCGGACTTGGGCTGGAAGCTCCGGGCCCGAGGGGAGGGGGCGAGGGTGCCCGGTGCTGGCTGCCGTTGCCTCTTGGCCCCCTCCCCGGAGTGGCGGGTGCGTGGAAGCTCGAAAGGGGATGTCTCTTCCTTTCCCCCGGGGGCCCCCCTACGAGCTGCGTCCTTTCCCCGACGGGCCCCCTGGGGCGAGGGCTAGAGGGTTCAGTGCCACCCGGTGCCCGGGTCCAATCTTGCTGAAGCCGCTGCTTCCCCGGAGGGCCGGGGGAGGGGGTGGTGGCCGAGAAAGGACCTTCTCCCCTCCGCAGCGTCGGCCGTTCCGCTGGCGGCGGCTGGGTTTGCACCCTGGAGGGAGCCGCCGCGGCCACTGCTTCCAGGACGCACGAGAGGAGAGGAGGGCACGCACGCAGGCTCCCGCCGCCCCCAGGCCTGGCCGGCGCCCGGGCCGCCGCGGCTGGCGGCGCTCACGTTGGCTGCAGGGCGCTCGCGCGGCGCCTCGGCCCGGGTCGCATCCCTTCCCGCTCGTGCTCGCGCTCGCCCGGAATGTGGGGTTGTGATTGTTACTCTACGTTCCGGAGGCGCGTCTCGGCGCTCCTGCTCCGGCTGCGGCTCGCGCTGTCCCCGGCTTGGCCGCGCGGGATGCCGCCCGGGCGGAGCGCTGACGTCACCGCCATGCTCTGCACCAGTTCTCCCCCCGCCACCCCTTTACACTTCCTCTGTGGAGCCCACTTGTTGCTTGGGAAAGGCGCATGCGCGGCAGGACGCCCAGATTCCTCCCAGCCGGCCCCTCCTCCGCGCCTCCGCCCTCCCCTCCCCCTCGCCGTGTGTGTACAACAGCTGAGGCCCGGCGAGCTAATGCTGGAAGTCCAGAGCTGGGGGTGGAAATTAAACAGACGATGACCTTTCCTTTCCCTGCCCGGCATTCCCAAGTAAAAACGCATTTAAGAACCACTAGCGTCGCTTCCGATCCCTGCTCCCTACCCCCAAACCCCGGCAGTGAATTTAAATGTCCTGTTTCGGAATTTTTCGCCGTGAATTTCGTATAAGGTATTAACCATTTCATCTGCGATCAAACTTTATCCCCCCTGGCATGGATGTTACATTCAACGCCAGCACTGACGCCGAAGCACCTGCAAACTTAGCTGTTTTCTAATCTTCCAGAAACTGCCTTTTCTATTTGTTTTTGTGCCTTGGGTGGGAACCCAGGCTTCAACCATGGAGCTAAATTAATTCTGGGTGCGCTACCTTTCCCCCCAGCCGTACTCTAAAAATTTCGGCTGAACGTCTAAAGAAGATACGAGCACCCCGAGGCCTTTAAGGAAAACAGTCAACTGGCTGCGCACAGCTGCAGTTGAGGGCAGGGAGGGGGAGGTGCAGGAGAGGCCAAACAGGTGAGTGGTTTTTCTAGAGTTTGATTTTTAAAAGGTGGGGGCAGTTTTTAATAATACTGATATTTCTATATCTTTTTGTAAAGCATAGCCGCAGTTTTCTTTCTTTCTTTCTTTCTTTTGTTTTTTTGGAGACGAATCTCACTCTGTCGCCCAGGCTGGAATGCAATGGCGAAATCTCGGCTCACTGCAACCTCTGCCTCCCAGGTTCAAGTGATTCTTCTGCCCCAGCCTCCCGAGTAGCTGGAACTACAAGCGCACGCTGCCACGTCGGGTTAATTTTTTGTACTGTGTGGCCGAGGCTGGTCTCGAACTCCTGAGCTCAGGCAGTTGTGTCTGTGTCTTCCCCGCCCTTACCCCCCAACGAAGTGCTGGGATGTCAGGCGTGAGCCGTTGCACTCAGCTTACAGCCGCAGTTTTCTAACTTCTTTCTCAGGCTCTGTGATCTCATTCTATGTTGCCCCAGAAGGCAGAACAAGATCACTACTCATCAGTATTACTTATGGCAGAACTGATATGTTGGCCATAGCTCTATTTGGGACATTTCTATTGATTATTCTAATTACTGCGTTTGGTTTTTTTTTTTTTTTTTTTTTTTAAAGATGGGGTTTCACCATGATGGCCAGGCTGGTCTTGAACTCCTAACCTCAGGTGATCCACCCACCTCAGCCTCCTAAAGTGCTAGGATTACAGGCGTGAGCCACCGTGCCCGGCCTGCTTTTTTTTTTTTTTTTTAAATTTCATGAAAACGGAGATAATCCCAGGGAAGGCTGGAGAAGGGAAAGTAATACAATGGGTTTCAGGTTCTGGAGTCTGGCCCACCAGATTGAAATTTCCTCTCCATCACTTACTGACTTTGCACCCTTGAGCTAGTCAGTCACAAAACCTCTCTTTTGAGTCTGTAAAATGGAATGATAGCTCCCAGCTTATTTGGGTTTTTTGAGATTTCACCTTGGGTTTTTGGGTTTTTTGTTTTTTTGAGGTATGATCTTGTTCTGTTGCCCAGGCTGGAGTGTAGTGGCACACACAGCTTGCCACAGCCTGACCTCCCAGGCTCAAGCAATCCTCCAACCTCAGCCTCCCTAGTACCTGGGACTACAGGCATGTGCCCATTACACCTGGCTATTTTTTTGTGGGGGGTGTGGGGAGGTATTTTTTGTAGGGATGGAGTTTTGCCATGTTGCCCAGGCTGGTCTTGAACTCCTGGGCCCAAGTGATGCACCCACATTGGTCTCTCAAAGTATTGGGATTACAGGCATGAACCATCTCACCCAGCCTCAATTTGTTTCTTGTCATAATAGGAGATAACTCTTACTTAGACTTGTCATGAGACACTTAGTAAACTAGGTGGCTTATTTGCATCACCCTTAATATTATCTACATTATTTAGGGGATATTATCTATAATATTTTGTGGTGTTTGTTGTTGTTTTGAGACAAAGTCTCACTCTGTTGTCCAGGCTGGAGTGCAGTGACATAATCTCGGCCCACTGCAACCTCCTCCTCCCATGTTCAAGCAATTCTCCTGCCTCAGCCTCCCAAATAGCTGGGACTACAGACGCGTGCCACCATGCCCAGCTAATTTTTTGTATTTTTTAGTAGAGACAGGATTTCACTATGTTGGCCAGGATGGTCTTGATCTCTTGACCTCGTGATCTGCCCGCCTTGACCTCCCAAAGTGCTGGGATTAAAGGCATGAGCCACCACTGAGTTCTATATACAGAAGTTGTAGATCTGCAACTTCCAGACTGTAACCTAAATTCACCATACAGAATGGAGAACACAGTGTCGGACTCACAGTGTTAGTTATTATTAGTATTGTACTAGGTTTGGTACTATTGCTGGTTAACATGTGACAGTACTTTGTAAATTGCATAAAATACAAGGATCACTATTCTTATCACTCCTATTACTAATTGCAATAAAGTTCATGGAAGCAACAAGAGCTATTTATTTTTATCTTGGCACTTGACCTCCAGAGCCTATTCCCCTATCCAACACTCCCCAGAGCCGCAATCTCCCACTCATTCTGGGGCTCCCAAGTGCAAAGGAAAGGCGAAGTGTTTTGTTTGTTTGCTTTAATTTTTTTTATAGAGATGGGGTTTCACCATGTTGGTCAGGCTGGTCTTGAACTCCTGACCTCGTGATCCACCCGTCTCAACCTCCCAAAGTGCTGGAATTACAGGCATGAGCCACCACACTCGGCCTTGTTTGTTTTTTTGAGGCAGAGTTTCACTCTTGTTGCCCAGGCTGGAGTGCAATGGCACCATCTCGGCTCACTGCAATTTCCACCTCCCGGGTTCAAGCGATTCTCCTGTCTCAGCCTCCCGAATACCTGGGATTACAGGCACACGCCACTATGCCTGGCTAATTTTTGTATTTTTAGTAGAGACAGGGTTTCATCATATTGGTTAGGCTGGTCTCGAACTCCTAACCTCAGGTGATCTGCCCGCCTCCACGTCGCAAAGTACTGAGATTACAGGAGTGAGCCACTGCACCTGGCCAGAAAGGCCAGTTTTTAAGGACAGAAAAGGAGGAGGAGCCCTAGGGAGCCCCGCTTTCATCTCAAAGCAGCCAGATTTCTGTTTTTGCAAAACAGTGAGCTCACGGTGCACTCCAGAGCAATAATAAACTTTCTCTGGCCTGCTGGCACTTTGCAGTGATTCCTGTGCAAAGAGCTGCTTGGGGAGCATTGCCTCACTATCCCAGACTTCAGCCCTCCCCACAACACAGCTACCCTGAAGTGAGTCAAAACACAGGGCTGGGAAATGGTTCGACATCCCTGCCAGCCAGGGGTTCCTTAGCTTTGGCTTGGCTGGTTGACCCATTTCTTTACATTAATTTATTTATTCAGCCCTTCCCTTTATTAAACCAAAAATATTGGGGAAATAGCAACTTAGCCACAACCCTCCAGCCAGACTGCTAGAGAAAGCAAGTTGGATTCTATGTCATAGTGTTATGTTTGGTATGCACACACATATGTCCCCCTCTCCCTGTCTGTCTTGTCTTCACTGTTACTAAAGGGAGATATATACACACACATACATGCCGGGGTGCCTTCAGACACACTGACTTAGAAATCAACGTGTATTTAAACAGACTCCCATTACAGACTTACAATCCTTTAATTTAAAAAACACAGCTCTCTCCATACTCCCCCACAACCCCCCGCCAAAGAATCACCATCATTTGTGGTGATAAGCTGTTCCTTAACTGCTTGTCTGAGATGGCCGTTTGGGGATGCGTGAGAGACGGTGAGAAGCAAGAACTCCAATGTTCCGGAGGTGGATTTTCTCCCCAAAGAAAAGCCCGGAGCAACAAAACTGTGACAACGGTGGAAAGGAACTGGACAGGATTTGGGAGGTAGGTGGTGGAGGTGGAGGAGCTTCAACCAAGATGCCAGGTGCAGAGACTCACAGATCTCTGTCCACGGGGTCTGGGAGACAGGCAGAAAGACTAGCAGAGCCGGGTGCCAAACGGCGGCATCGTTTTCCCAAAGTTCCTCCTGTCGCTTCCTCCCCTTCCCCAGCTTGCCATCTGGGCTAGCATCCTCAGAGAACCCTGCTCTAAACTGGAGCAAAAGGTCAGCTTTCCACTTGGCCTTTCCGGAGCGCCATAGCCCAAGGTTAGTAGTGGTGAGAAGGTCGCCAGGCGCACACTTCGAAGCTCCCTACAGCCCCTCCCGCCCCTGCTGTGCTGTGGCAGAGACAAGGCGGGTGGGTGTGTGTGTGGGGGGGTGCTCTTGGCCTGGCATCCCTGCAGTCAGCTGGCTCAACCTTCGAGGAGGCCTGGGCTGAACCTCGCGTCACCCTACTGCAACGCGCGCCGCCAAGCGCTCCAGCGAGAGAAAGGCCTTTTTTGGTAACAGCCCCGTGGTAAGCGGGACCCACTTCTCCAGCCTGCTAGATCCGCCTCGGAGAAGATGAAAACAAACGTCTGGGTTGGGCCTTCCTCTGGCCTCTCCTTGGCCCCTGATCACTGCGCGCCAGGAACCCCAGAGGCACAGCCTGAGCCCTGGGCCTGTAGAGACGCGCAAAGGCTGTGGAGGGCGAGGGAATGGAGACGGCAAGGTGATTTACACATCTACTCCCAGGCCCATCCCGTGGCGGAAGTATTTGCCTTTCCCTAGAGGAGTAATCCCAGAATCTGGGGGGGAAAAAGTATTAACTTAGGCCAGGACGTAGGGTTACGCAAGAGCCACTCGAGCATGACATCTCAGGAACAACGTGATTCGCAGAGAAGCCCTGGGGGAGGGGAGCTCGCGCCGCCCGCCAGGACCTGCCCAGCCTGGAGCTCGCGGGCAGCCGGGCTCTCCGTGCAAAACCGGGTGGAAGGAAAAGGAGGGCGGGTGGAGTGGTGGGTGCAGGCACCGCGGCTACAGGGAGCGATGGATCTCTGACTGAGTTCTTTCTGGAGGGCGGGGAACAGGGAGGGGAAGAAAGGCGGAGGGAGTCGCGTCTGGTTCCTGCCTCCTCCCCGCTTCCTCTCTTTGCCCGCGTGCCAGGGCATGGGGGAGCCCAGCGCGGTCCTCAGCAAAAGCTGATGTGGTTTTTTTAGGTCCAAAAATAAAGGAACCCTGGAATGAGCTGCCCAGGGATCAGGCCTAGAGGAAAAAAAGAGGGAAGAGCCAGACAAGGGTGCTATTCACTGACCTGGTTGGATTAAAACAAATACCCACACCCCAAAAGGAGGGTTGGCAAGGAAGGAAGTCCTTGGACGGCAAGAGTAGGCAGAGAGCTGACAGGGTGGCCGACCAGGCCACATGTGCGCACACCCCCGGGCCCTCCACCCTGCCAGGCGTGTGCCTGGGCCTCGGCAGGGAGTAGGAGTGCCAGCCAGTTCCCACTGGCCCTCACCGAGCTGGGGATTTCCACCGCCCGGCTACGGAGACCCGGTGCCGCCGGCGCTTTCCTGCTGGGGCCACCAGAAGGCGGGGCCTCAGAGCGGGAAGCCCCTCCCTGCAGTCTCGCCATCCCTCGGCCAGGTCTGGTACACGGGGCCGGCTGTCATTGCTGTCCCTGGTTGGCATGGACTGGCCAGGCCTCTCAAATATTTTGGTTTGCGTGAGCTGAGTAGTTCAACCCGAAACTCAGGAGAGAGGGAGGAAGAGAGGGCGCTTAGCATTTGGGTACATATTTACTTATGTTGTTTAACTTGGACTTGGCTGACCCTGAACAGCTGTGTGAACTTGAGCAAATCACTTGAACTTCAGTTTCTTCATCCGTAAAATGGGAAGAATTACACTACCTCTTGCCTGCCTCGTTGATCTGTGAAGACAATATAATGTGCTTAATAAAATGTAAGAGATTATTAACAATACGACCAACATTTGTCTAGGACTCCAACGTGCATTCCCAGACATTATTTCACTAATCCCTACACTAACCCTGTGAGGTAGGTGCTCCTTTCATCAACCTCCCATATAGATGAGGAAAGCCGAGTCCAGAATTACTGGAAACCAGGTTCTCTGGCTGTAAAACTAGCATTTCTTCTTTCACCCCCCTGTTGCTAGCCTTTTGAGGGTCTCAGATGCTCCTGAGAAACTGCAGGGAATTAAAACCTTTCTCCCCATAGGAGCTTAAAGGTTAATGTCCCCGTAGATGCAAGGTTATACATAAATTAGCACAGGTTATTTTGGAGTTAAAATCACCATCTAGCTTTGAAGCAAAATTAAGTAGTTACGCTTTCCTGGCATCCTGTAAGGCCATTCTCTCTCTTCCAGCCTTTCTTTCCTTTTTCTTTTTCTTTTTTGAAAGGATATCACTTCAGTTGCCCAGGCTGGACTGCAGTGGTACCATCTCAGCACACTGCAGCTCAACCTCCTGGGCTCAGATGATTCTCCCACCTCAGCCTTTGGAGTAGCTGGGACTACAGGTGCATGCCACCATGCCCAGCTAATTTTTTTGTTTGTTTTATATTTTTAGTATAAAAACACACACACACGCACAAAAAAGATGGGTTTTTGCCCAGGTTGGTCTCAAACTCCTGGACTCAAGCAATCCATCTGCCTGTGCTTCCTGAAGTGCTGGGATTACAGGCGTGAGCAACTGCACTCAGCCCCTGCCTTTAAAAAAAATTTTTTTATTTATTTTGAGACAGGGTCTCACTCTGTCACCCATGCTGGTGTGCAGTGGTGCGATCTCGGCTCACTGCAGCCTTCACCTCCGAAGCTCAAGTGATCCTCCCACCTCAGCCCCCATAGTAGCTGGAACTACAGGTATGCGCCATCCCACACCCAGCTAAGTTTTTTTATGTTTTGTAGACAAGGGGATCTCACTGTGTTGCCCAGCCTTGTCTCTCCTGGTCTCAGGCAGTTCTCCCACCTCAGCCTTTCAAAGTACAGGGATTACCTCTGCACCTGATCTCGTCCTGCCTTTTCATTACCCTGGTCCTTGGCAGAGATGATGGAGAAAAATCTGAAGCTGTAGCACTCACTGAAGCATTTTGAAATTTACTGAGATACCCTTACCAAGGACAGCAGCGTTTTAAATGTGCACTCCTGAGAAAAACCCCAGGCTGAACAATAAAGAGGACAGAGGAAAATGAAGAGAGTTCCTTCTATAGTGGAAGGAGCCCTTCTCATATCCAAAAGTCGTATCACACAAATAACATGTGCCACCTTATACTGTGGACACTCACCCAATATGTACTGTCCTGTCCTTGGGCTGGCAGCCACTTGATTGTGGCAGGCTGCAGCCCTCAAAGCATTTCTGGCCATCAGGCACAGTGCAGTGGTACCCACCTGTAGTCCCAGCTACTTGGGAGTCCGAGGTGGGAGGATCACTTGAGCCGAGGAGTAGCTGGAAACTGAGGTGAAATATGATCACACCACTGCATTCTACCCTGGGTGACAGAGCAAGACCTTTTTTTTTTTGAGATGGAATCTTGCTCTATTGCCCAGGCTAGAGTGCAGTGGTGTGATCTCGGCTCACTGCAACCTCTGCCTCCTGGGTCCAAACGATTCTCCTGTCTCAGCCTCTGGCATAGCAGGAATTACAGGCGCCTGCCACCATGCCCGGCTAATTTTTGTATTTATTGTTTTATTTATTGTTTCATGGGGTTTCACCATGTTAGCCAGTCTGGTCTCAAACTCCTGACCTCAAGTGATCTGCCCACCTCAGCCTCCCAAAGTGCTGGGATTACAGGTATAAGGCACAGTGCCCAGCCTTCATCTCTTAAGAGAGAGAGGGGGGAAAAAAGCACTTCTAGGCAAGGGTAGGTGTATAGCCCTGACATCAAACCTGGCCTAGGCATCACTGGAGCAAGACAGCCAGGAAACACAGTGAACCCTCCAACACATCTAGAGGACTACCATACTTTAACCTGAACTCCCCGCTCTGGCCAGACCCAAAAGAGTAAGCTTGATAGGTCCCTGGTGTGAAACTGTTCTCAATACTTATATTTTGTTTCAAAGCTGAAACTTGGCTACCAGATGGCCTGGTGAGTTTCTGTTCCCTGGCTCCTTAAACAGTGCTCTTCCATTTGCCATTCATTCAGTTATTCAACTATTTATTTAGAGAGCACTTTTTATCTCAGTGCTGGATAAACCAAGCCACACTGGCTCTAGAAGCTTCCATTTCCTCCTAGGTGTCCTTTCCTGATGCAATAGCCCAAAAGTCATAAGAGGCAGAGCTTGTTCAACATTCCCACCAGCCACATGACTGACTCAGAGCAATTTATTTAATCTCTCTGGGACTCCATTTCTTCACCTGTCAAAGGTTGATATTAAAACCTGTTTTCCCAACTTCAGGGTTTTGCTGTGAAATTCTGTATGTTCGTGCCTAGGGCTGTAGAAAGGCGAGACACTGTGACAGATCTCGTTTCCAGCGCTCAGCCCTTGGAGGTAAACTAGGTGGAAAGCCAGGCCTGCAGCTAAGCCCTGTCCACCCTCTCTTCATCTTCCCCTTGGAGGGCTTCCTCCTGGGGGGCCAGTCTAGCATGTCTGTGTCCTTCTGGGCTGACAGACAAGCAATGATAGCCTCTAGGCCTAAGAGCTGGAGTAAGACAATAGCAAGGTTAGGCTGTTTTTTTTTTCTCATCTCTCCTAGAGAGACAAAGATATCCCCTCCCCAAATCCCTAGTGGTGTCAGTGCAGCTCAGAGCAGTTGGATTTATTTGGGGCTTTTACTTTTTTTTGTTGTTTTGTTTTGGCCAATTTGGAAAGAAAAGATGCAATGACCTCTTCTTTAAAAAACAAATCTAGGCAGGAAGTGTACCGGGCCTGAGTGGCAGGGGCTGAGAGTGTAATTACAGGTTTCTGTTCAGCATTTTCAAGTAATTAAATCCAAAGGAAAGTGAACCTATCGGAGGCTGCTTGGATGCAGGACAGACAGGAGCTGTGTGTATGTGTGTTGCTTTTTGTGTGTTGGGATGGGGAGGAGAGGCAGGAGGTGAGAAATGGATTTGCTTTTCAGGCTGAGAAGAAGCGGGCTTCCTGCCTTTATTAATATTTTTACATTGCTTTTTCCAAAAGGTAGCCAATTATTCATCTTTCATTCGGTGCCACTGCCCTCTCCTTGGTGACATTTCAGCATGCACAGCCTTCTAGGCACTGATTTTCCCAACTCCCCGCTCCCCACTTTTTCATATTCCCGCTTTCTGCCTGGCTGCCCACACAATAAGCCCCACTGCAAAATCCACAGCCAGCTTTCTTGCCTGCAATTTCCATCCCAGCGACCTCGGATGCTGCAAAATAGTCTCTCCTTTTGTTTTAAACAGCTTCTGGCTTTCCCTGCTCAGCTTTAAAATACTTCTTAGCACCACCATTCCTACCCAGCCTCCCTTCCCCCCCCCCCCCCCCCCGTGGCTGCCTCAGTTTCCCTTTGGGACAAGCAGTCTGTGTCCACAAGCGAACCTGGTCTGCAACGCCCAGAGCATTCGAAGTGGCTTCGAAGCCTAGGGATGCACGGGCTCCTCTCTCCTCTCCTCCCCTTCCTTCCCTCTCCCTGGGCCCTTGGTGTCCCTGCGACGTTCCCTGGACATGGTGAAGTGACAAGCAAGAAAGGATCTACTGTCTGTTCACATTTTTAAGGGCAGGAAACCTGACACATCCCTAGACCACCCGCCCCAAGGAGAGGCACTTGCATTTTCCGGGAGGGCGGGCCCTACTAGGGTTAGCTGGGGCCGGCCTGGAGGCTGCCCCCTCCTTTCCTCCTTCTCCTACCCCCACCCCACATCATGCCCGAAGATTGCCGCCCCCACTTTGCCCGCCAGCCAGCCCCCTTCACCTACTCTTCCCTAGAACAGATTGTTTATCAGAACGGGCAGCCAAGAAACCTACTCCTGTTTCTGGCCTCTGCCAGAGATTAATCACACTTGGGAATGGCACAAAACTTGACTGTGTTGGGGCGGGGTGAGGTATGGGGGGTAGGGAGGTGAGGAGATGTGGGGGGC